>APFE031488948.1:148659-169294 GCA_000404065.3 Pinus taeda
GTGTCCTCTCTCTGATAGTTCTTGGTTCCACTTGGAGATTCATGATCTCTTACTCATCCCTGGGCGAATTCAGAAAGGCAAGTGTCACAGGAGAAGTTTCTGGAGGATTCCATGATCATCCACCTTGCAAACTGTCTCTGACATTTGTCTACTCTCGCCCATCGCACCCTACAGAAGGGGTTTTCAGTATGCATTGAAATTTTTTCATGTGGCAGGTGAGATGCATTGCACCCTTAGCACTGAGTAGTCTATATGGTCTAGTGTTGTCCAGTTCTAAGAAGTTTTCCATGGAGAACTTCTGGGAGATGATGTAATCAGCTAGCCTTCTTCCTTTAGGGTGTGAAAAAACACTTTTAGGGACTCAGAAGCCCTTGGTTTATGGGCATATATGATTGGGGTTGCAGTTCCCAAATATGTCTAGAACACTTATGTTGCAAGTGCAAAATAGAGGCGAAATACAGAGAAGCATAATAGAACAACTTCCAGCTGTGGTTGGGTAGAAGTTGTTGAGGCAGTTCTGCAGTTGTGATTGTGGGTAGAGTTGTCTTAGAGATAACAATTCCAGCAAAAGGAGTGTTGGGTAGAATTGTTAGTCAGCGAATGGTTCGAGGAGAGAACCATAGAGTTTGTGTTTCGGCTCTGGACACACATTGACAGTATAGAAGAAATATTTTACTGCTACGGTGAAGGGGGAGGAGCATAAGGTACAAATGGATTTAAATTAAGGAGAGAAGTTGTGACGGAACAACAAAGGGCTAGAGTCTTCAAGAAGCGAAAGCATCAAAAACATTAAATAATTGGCGTAGAAACCAAAGTGAAGAGAAGAGTGAAGAATGGAAGTGTTGATGCACAATAGCCATTAGATCTATAAGATCAACGAACGACATTTTTTTTTTATGAGCAGCCATGATTAAGTCATAAGATAGAGCTAAGAGATGGATGGTGGAGATTCAATCTAGGTACTGGCAGAAGGAGAAAGACGAGAATCGATTTGGACCGTAGGATTTAAAGGCCTCGTCATCCAACAGATATCGGGCCGTAAGTTGATCGGGTGTTAAACGTAAGGGTGGAACTAAACTTTTATAGGTTGATAGTTTATAATTTCCATCGGGTCTGAAAATGCTTTAAACCTCACGTAAGTAGTCCACCCGACATCACTGTGGACCATCAGATCTGGTGGATATTGATCAACTATTATAAAGCATCGGTTTGATTTGTTGATTGGGAAGAAGTACAGTGGTTGGATTGAGATAGAGATCGATGGTGCAGAAAGATTATGTTAAAGATTTGTGGAGGAGGCGGACCCAAAAATTTATAGTTGCGGCTTTAATTTATTTGAAGTTTGGTTGTGATCGCATATCGCATGTGCGAGGCGACAAAGGCACGTAATGATTTCATGTGATAGTGCGATAGCCATTGATCTGGGTGAAAGAAATAAACGGTGTGGAAGGCTGTCACATATTGCAAGTTGAAAGCTCTGAAGGTATACTCTATTGATTTATAAGGGTTAAGAAAGGATTAACCAGGGTTATGTATGTGAGGGATTAAGGATTGGGTTGAGTTTAATGAAGAGTTAAGTTATAAAGTTCTGATAGGGAGACTAATGAAGGGTTAGACTATGGGAAGTCTAATGAAATGTTTCTACTTGAAGATTAAATGAAGGACATTAACCTTAGCTTATGAAGGTTTAACCAAGGTGGTCATAGGAATTCTTGGTAGAAAGAGAATATGCATACTCTATGCATATTGTGGGTATATTGGGGTATTAGCCTTGCGTAAAGTACACAGAGCTATGCATTTTTGTTATGAAAAAATAACCAGTCCAATCTTCAAATTGATCAATACATATTCTAGAAAATTAGCAAATAGAATTTTTTTATTATATATATGTGTGTGTGTGTGTGTGTGTGTGTGTGTGTGTGTGTGTTTCTTGCTTTGACAGGTTGTTTGAGTCGACCATCACAATAACTTTTTCTCAATTTGCCCTAGTCACTAAATGAATTTAAAATCAATTTTTTTATGACTATTTTCCATGGAAATTTTCTTAAAAATAATAATAAAACACACAATCTAAAAATTAATGAAATATTTACAAAACTAAAAAGTAAAATAGATGTACACAAAAGAAAACATACAAGAAAAACCTATATACAAACTAATTTACAATACAAACAACATAAAAAATCATAAAACTTTTAATGTACAGATGTTAAAAAAATAATACTTCATTTAAGAAAAAAAAAAAAAAAAAACGATATAAACAAAATATTATATAAAACATATATATACACTTTTAAAAATAACAAAAATTATACATATAAAACATTAAAACAACATTTTAGTAACATCAAAATATACATATACTAAATTTGCCATGATTGAAAATGAAAATTCAAAGCATTGCAAGTGAATATCTGAACTGATATGAACTGATACATGGTGGATTTGACTCAGTAGTAGCAGCTTATTCTGGAGCCAAGTGTTGGCATTGTGCATAAAATTCGTAATAGATTTATTTGTTGAAGCTGCTCTCCTTTCAACACCAAGATGTCTTTCTCATGGAATCAATCAAATTGGATTTGTTTCAACGATTTGCAGGATCTCAAGGCAGTAAGTAAAAACTGTTTTTCCACATAACCTGGAAAAATAAGGCTCTAAAGAACCTGGAATATCTCCCAATTGGTTACGAATTTTAGGAAACCACTCCTAGGTAATGTAATTAACCCCGTTCTAAAAAAAAAATTATGTTTTACTTTTCTTAGATTATCTTTCATTTGATCAGAAAACGTGTTTCAAAAATGGCATTTTTAAGTTGTTATGCATTTCCTCTGCTCAGGTAACTGCTGGGTCTTCCATCTTCGATACCAAGCATGGATGAGGAGCGCATTAAATTAGTCCCCACCTCAAACCCAAATTCTATCACATCATTTTTCCAATGGAACCATCAGAGATCTTTTTTTATATCTTGTTCACAGTGTGGTGAATCCATGGACTGTGAATTACTAGTCAACCATGAACATGACAAGTGCGAGTTTCCACTGTCAGTTGTCGATCTTGATAAACATCTGAACATTTGGGGGAATAGAACAATGTATTTTAATTTGTGTGGCAAGTATGTGAGATTGTGTGAAAAGCTAGCTCATGATTTATAGTTCCATGAAGGAAATTCTGATGACACTGGGGATTCTTCAAGAGAGCAGGATGGAGAAAATAATGACAGCCCACTAGTAGCATAACTGTCTTGGAGAGGCTGTAAGATACCTTGCAACGTCGTTGGCTTTAGAAATCACAGAAATTTTGATAATCATAGGATCGTTTGTTATTCAAGGATGCAATTCTAATCAGAAACAATAATATGTACTTTTACACTACTGTATATGCTTATGCTTAATGTGATGGTCAGTATGATGTGACCGAAAAGTAAACTTTGTTTTGTCCAATTAGACTAGTTGTATATGTCTGCAGTCGTATCCTTGAAAAATTGACTTGCTTCCCCTCACACAATTGGATTTGGAATCCAAGCTAACGCAATTTATTTATTTTTTTTACAGGTCCCATGACAGCGAGTTATCAATTTGTCAATTTGTCAATTCTTCTTAAAAAAAAAAGAATTTACATTTTTATTTAAAATTTTACATTTCCCTTATTCAAAAACATGTTTTTTTTGTTTTTTTTTTTTATTGAATCTAAACATAAATTTTTATTAAAACTTATTTTTTGTGTTAAGAAAAATGCAAGCAAAAAAAAAAAAAAAATCTAAAAGATTTTAAAGTCTAAAAACTTAAAAAAATGCAATCAAGAACTTTTTTTTAAAAAATGAAATCATGCTTGATTTTATTTTTCCTATTTTATCCTACTAGAAATAATTTTTATTTTTTTATTCTTTAAGTATATAAATGTTTCCAATGGAGCCATTGACGGCTTAGACTTTCTAGAACGTTCATATCCAAATTTGTAAAATGTACCCGATTGTATGTGAGGACATGAGAAATCGTTTTAACCTTTAGATTTGCTGCAAAGATCTCTTGAAAAATAGATGAATGTCGTGGCATAATCGCGTTTCGACACCATTCCTCAATGTAGTCCTTGTGCTCCAAAGAATGTTTGATCTGCATTCTAGATCCTTTGTCCACAAATGGTTAATATCGAATTTTCTACATAATTTTTTATAAAAATTATATGCAACTAAATGATTCAAGCATCTAGAAAAAAACTAAAAAATGAACTCTAGACTGAAATCTAGTTCCTATGCACACTTCCCCCACAATGACACCAAAATTTTGAGGCAAATTAATTACCTATCATTTAATTGTCAACTCGAGGGTTTCGTAAAACTTGCGAAGCATGCATGCACTATATATGCTAGAAATTAACTTTTAATTTAGATCAATCTAACTACAAAACCAACTAATGAAAAACCAAATTCACCTATTCTAATTCAACACTCAATTCAAAATAAATTATAGTACAATTATAATACAATGCACGGAATTGGAATCTTAATCTTTCAATATTGCAGGAACTGAAAAGCACACCACTCTTTCAGAAATGAAAGCAAAAATAATCATTATTAACCTCTCACACAAGAAAAGATATGAAAGAAAATAAAAACAAATGCTCTTAACTTCTAGGTAGAAAGCAATTAAAAACAATCACTCTTAACCTCTCACATAATAAAATATATGAAAGAAAATAAAAACAAATGTTCTTAACTTCTAGGTAGAAAGAAAATAAAGATAATCACTCTTAACCTCTCACACAGGCAAAGATATGAAATAAATAAATCTTAATCTATGAAAGTAATAAATTGTAATCTATGAAAAACAATAAATCTCACACATTGTAGGTGGCCAATCCAAAAGCATGAGAGATGGCAATTTTAGAGGGTCCAAATGCAAGAATAACCAAATCAAGGTGAACATCACTCATGAACATGATCCCAAATCCAAATTCTATATTCAAAACATGAGCATTTCCCCAACATTACACATGCCTTTGAAAGGAGAAGGCTCTCCTATTTATACAAAAACATAAGAATCTACCTCATTAATGGAGGTTCATTATCCTCTCCCTAGATCCCTAGAAAATATCATAGAGTTACAACTCAAATAGGTAATGATGAGACATGTATCATCTTTCACCTTTATCCAAATATTCTTCCATATCTTGAAGGGAATTCGAATTTGAGCATTGGAGGCCACATAAGGGTTCCTTGGAAGCTTCCAAATGACCTACACATGTCATGAAACTCAAGCCACTTTAAGTATTAGCAATTATATGTCATTTTTCTATATTTTAACCATTTAATTCACTTATAATACTAGAAATCATTATCTTTTGGAAAACACAAAGGTAACCCATATAATTATGAAAATGGAGGCTAATGAAAGATTATATGGCTATGGAATTGTGACATGTGAGTGAAATGTTGGTGATAAAGGTGAAAGTGGATGATATTTTGAAGACAGCTTGGAGACTCTACAAATAAGATAGTGAATGAAGACTTACTAAACAATTTAATCTTAGTAAATCAGTAGCTAGGTAGAAATACAATTGATTCAACAGTTTAATTCGATTCAATGGCAAAATAAGTGATAGAATAAGGTAGATTTTCATAAAAGAAAAGTGATTTGGGTCTGCTAGTTTAAGTGCACCCTTCAAAGAAAGAAGAGAAAATGTTAGCTTAGAAAAAGAATTAAAATGCAAAGGGTAGGTATAAGAACTATGGTGGTTAGAAGAAAAGTATGAAATTTTTATTCTAAGATGAATTTCAAACACATTTCCTATGTAGAGCAAAGGCAAAAGGATTGAATTTTTACTCTAAATTTGGATATATCAAATAATATTTGATATTTTATCCCCTATCCCTAAAGTTTCAATACCCTAATTTCACCCCTCCGCTCATATTTTCATCCACTTTGTACCATGCACTCCAATCATTCCCCTACATGCATTAAAAATATTTCCTAACCCCACCATATGCCTCATCACATCATGTTAATATCCTACTACCTCTCCTCTCATCCCCACCCACCTCTTAAAATCCAACAGTCCACAGTACGTTTCGGCCCTCCCTCACCATCCGAACTTTACCGTCGGCAGTGGTCTGAAATGAGTGGTATTCAAACCTGCGCTGACCGCAACGTGTCACCACCACATGATTTCGCACCCCCCTTGGCTGAAACCATTAACCGCCTTCCCCTGCTCCTAAAAGTGGTTTCTCCGCCAAGTAAAACCACCACCATATCCATTGTGCTCTCGCCAGTCACCCTTCACTACGTCATCTTCTCATTCCTTTGCCAATCACCTCCGCTCCCTCTAAAATTAATCCATTAAGCAATTAAATGGTTTAATCGTTAATCCAACGGGCTTGTGCCACCATCAATGGGAAAGCCCAAAACATTATAAAATCCCTCTTTTCACTCATTAACTAGTTATTGAGTTCATACAATGCCACTGCCAGTGTCCTGTTACAGGAGAGCCAATTCAAACTACACCTGTTTCACTCGGCCGAGCATCGTACTTGCTAATTTTCGTTCAAGCCGGCTCCTCTATTTCCTATTATCTTGAACTTAATTCTATTTCTACACCCTTCAAACCTACATAATCAAGACACCATCTGTGTTCTATCCCTTTAGCCAATCATGCCTACGAAAGACAAGGGACTAAAGGAACTCATGAGTCCTCCAATCCACCCTCACATTGATTTTCACCACATCCTTTTGGTAGATAGACACTATAAAATCCATGAAAACCTTTGTGAAGTTGATATTTTTGAGATGTATTGCTGGCTTGAGCACAAGTTTATAGATAAATCTGATGATATTCAACTATGGGAATCCAATGTTCCCCACTATATCTTTCCTCGTACCCACAACACCCCTGAATTTGTAAGGAAATTTCATGCATGATATCTGCCTAGCCAAAGAGCTATTATTTCCCCCACTGGAGAAATTATTTTCACCATCACTCCCCAAGATATGGACCAAATGATGCAAGCTCCTACAAGAGAGAATGCCAACCCTTTTTCCCATGAAGCACTTGTTGAATTGTATCAGAAAATGGACTTTGTTAAAAGAGCCAAAACCCTTGAAATTTTCTTGACTGAAGATGCCGCATTGCCCAAGAAAACTCCTCCCTATCCATCCTCCATTTTCCCTGAGAGAGCCAAGCAAATCATCATAGTGATCACCTACCTCCTTGGCTATTACTCAGATTAGTGGCTAGATGAGGCAATTATAGGATTTCTTTCCATTTTCTCTGCAAATTCAAAGCCTTCCATCTTATTTAACTTTAGCCAATTTCTTGCATATTCTATCCATGAGCGGTTTATCAAATTCCAAACTGAGGAAGCATTCGAATATCCTTTTGTGTTAGTTTATATGTTTTTATATTTTCATGGAGACAACCTCAAGCTTGCCTTATAAAAGTAGGATGAAGAAGGAAATCAATAGTCAGTCATCTTTTGGACTACACTAGTGATGAAGAAACAAAAGGAATTTTCATACAAACAATTCATAGAGATGTTTGTACATCCAACACTCAGTTTCCTAAGCAGCAAGACATAGCAAACAATCAGTGAGGAAATTAGGAAAGCTTTGCAGCTATCAAGCCAAGTCCATATAGGGGATTGGTACCTTTATCGGAATTAAACAGAGCTGAGAATATTTGGGTGTGAGCTTGCCCCTTACAAACTTCCAACATTCCTCCCAATGAGGATTTTTGCTCTAGAATACATCAGGAAAATGCTCAATATGGATGGGATTCCGTTTGTAGCTTCCAAGAAGAAATACCAATTCAAAATCAAAGCTCAAATATGACCTTTCATTTGCAACAGTAGGGGAAGAAGCAGATAAGTTACTGAAAGAGATGTAGTTCAACCTTAGTTTCACCTAGTCATATGATCCATTAGGGGTCATCTCCAAGTTAATGATAGAGAACAAATCTACTGTTTATTTTCACACAACCAGACCAGAGGTTGAGAAGTATAAAAACCAGCTAGAGTGGACTGAGAACACTCTACAAGAGCTAGAGGAGCAGTTGGTGTCCACTTCAATAGTACATACTCCCATCACAAAGGAGAAAATAGCAAAGAGAAGAAGAGAAGAAGAGTCACATTCAGTGACTGATATTTCTAATGAAGGATTCAAAATCGTTTACAGGAAGAAGGCCAAGTTACATTCCAAACTAAGCCTAGGATTCAGATCAAGAGAATATTATCACCACTCAGGAGCCACTTTTTTCCTCATTAGTGGGTGATTAGACTACACTTTCTCCCACTACCTCGACAACTTCACAAGATCAGCAGTAGACCATGTAGACTAGTATATCTACCATAAGGGAGATAGAAAAGAGTATATTTGATATATTCAAGGAGATTAAAGTAAGAAATGAGGCCTTGAAGATCAATACATACAATTAGTTTTGGAAGTAGACTTCCAGCTCTCAAAGCAGACTGTTGCCAGCCTTTGATTCAGAGAAAGGAAAAATGCAAATGGACTTCCTTCAAGCACATATCCCACAACCTAAAGTAACATCACATTACAAGAAGGCATCATTTGAATTTGATGTGAAGGACATACATCCCATTGACCAAATGGAGATGCACAAGTAGACTGGACAAATAATTTCATCTACTCCCACTAACACTGCTATGAGTTTGTCTAAATTGCAGGTTACATTAGCCAATGTTCAATCACAATTGCAGATGGAGAAAGTCTCTACACTTGCCAAAGGCACAAGGATCAAATCTTTTGGAGATCTTGGTGATCAAAGTAGGTTATGATCCTATAAATATCAATGTTGCATAAGATCTTGTAAGGAAAAATAATACAAACATAGCAGCATTAAGGAAGCAGTTATAATTACCAGCCACAGAAGATCCTCTGGAGAAGGACATTGAAGAAATAGAGTCACGGGAAGGAAGACATGATGAAGCTCATCAGGGAGTAGAGTGCACAGTTGAAGAAAATGGAGACAGAGATGGAAAATATAATAAAAGAAAAGGAGCAAGCTGCCAAAATGGTTGTTGTCCCTTTGGAAGCACTGCTTATCACAACAATTCCTACAACTACATCTTCTACAACAAACACAAGGGTTGTTGTAGATCAGTTGGAAAATGCAGTGCAAAAAATGTCTCTCCAAACTGAATAAATTAAAATATTGCAGGCTCAAAGTCAATCTTCTACAAGACGAGAAGACAAAGACTGAAGCTTTTCATGTAGCAGAGCTACAAAGAGCTCAAAACCAAATAAAAGCATGGAGAAAATCAGCAATTGAGTCCTCTATTGGCCACACATTGGCCCAAGTTGAAGAAATTATCTGGAACAATATTATTGAAGAAATGGATGAAATTTGGCCTTGTATCCAAATTATACTTGAGTAGAAAGAGTTGATGGAGAAAGCCAAGTAGGCCATTTCCACTATCAACACTGAATTGGAAGAAATGCCTACCATAGCCAACCACATTATTTAATTTCTCAACTCTAAAAATATATATGAATTGGATGATTTGGGATTAGATGACTGAACAGAAACAATCTTAGAAGTAAAGAAAGTTCCGACAAAGAAGAATTTGATTGTGCAGCTGACAGAGAAATGTCACACTTTGGAGGTAGCAGTTAAGAGGTTTTTCACTAGAATAGAAGCATTGAATAAGAAGGGCTTGCCTTCTTTATTTGTAATCAATGACAAGTTGATGACTAGGGAATACTATATGAAGAAGTTGAAAGAAAATGCAAAGGATACGAACAACTCTTCCCACATAAAAGGTGCTATGACAGGAAGATCTTTTTACGAAGCTATCAGCAACATGAGTTTCATCCAGCATGAGGTAAAGCACATTTTTGCAATTAAACCCACATTTTCTCAGTATACTAAGGTAGATTAGATCTACCGCAAAGTAACAAAAATTACCATTATAGATGAGGAGTGGTGGGATAAACTATGTGAATTCCAGGATTAAATAGAGGTCTGGTTTCGCCAGCACAACACCTTAATAGTGGTCACTCAACAACTATTCTCCACCAAAGCAGTGCCCGATTTCCATATCACTTTGCCAAATCACCTCTTTTGGTTGCATTATTTCATTTCTGTTAGTATGAAGTTAATAATAGAATTCCATGTCAATAATGCATTTATTGTAATCTTTTTTGCAAATTGTAATATTGAGGGTTGGTTCCTAATCATTGTAACTCTTTTTATCAAGCACTATACTTTTTCCATGTTGTTGGAGCACCATTAATAAAAATACTCTTCACAAGATACTTGTGTTGCAATATATTTGTGATGTCTTTCTTAGTGTAATTATGTCTCCATTTTTATTCTATGTATGTTTATCATCTGAAAACTAATTGTAAAACAGGAGCTGTGAAAAGTAAGATATGTTATTGAGAACCTTATTTGGACTGCGTTTACAATCTGTATGTTTTCTTTTGAAGTCTGATTGAGAAATTCTTAAATGTTTTTCAATCGCTACTTAATCACACCTCTTCTCCCTTCCATAATTCAATTTAAAGATCCAATAAATGTAACTAGATTTCCCTGTGATTACTCTTTGATGTTGCATCCAGCTTTATTTGACTCCATATCCCAATGGAAAGAAAGTAACTTGATCATATCAACAAACCAACCAATCAAACAACCAAGCATAATCATAACTATCCTAAAATCAACTTAAAAACAAAGTTAAATCATAAAGAGAGATCCCTCTCTAAAGCTGGCAAGGGCTAGATCCCAGCTTCAAAAGTGCTTTGATGATGTCCAATATATTTACTCCCTCAACCTCAAAAATATAGAACAATAACATAGTGGCGACCATACTCAGGAAATAATACATTTTAATCCAAAACATTATTATTCCCTGGTTTAAAATTTAAGTAAGAAATTGTTGTATCAACATGAAATACATGATCTGAGGTTGCTTTTTATAGATATCTACTAGATTATAGATTATGATTTTGATTTTTTTGCGATGATTTTCCATAACCTTGGCTCCCAAAAGAATTTATACTAGATATCATCCTGATCCCAACCCTGCTAAAATTATATATGACCATGAGAAACTAGTAAGAAAGAAAAGCTTTACTAAGAGTCAAGGTAGTAATAGTCCCTTGTCTAGATTCAATTCTCCCATGGAAAATACCCCTTTGTCAAGGTCTAATTTTCTCCTAGAGAAATTTGAAACTTTACAAGACATAGAATTTGATTTTCCCTTTTAACAAAGTTTGTTTAGATCTAAGTCTGAGGCTTTTATAGATAAAATTTTCATAGACAAAGCCATACTGCAACCATATGTGCCCCAAACCCAAGACCTTGAAACTGATCTTTATCTAGAATCTTTACAACAGTTTGAAAAATTACAAGGTCTAGTTTCAGTGTTGGACCAAGCCATAGAAGAAGCTTTTATTCAACAGTCTGTTGAATTATTTGCTTTAAATATTGCACCAGCCTCCTTGTCTATTCATTCATCTGAGTTTGTACATTTACAACCTCCCAATCCTACTCATTCTATAGTTTCCACTTCCCTACCTCTGGTTTCTCAAACTACTATACCTACTATCCCTGTAGTTATCCAAACTACACCTCCACTAGGTCCATCCTCAACTCAATCTACTAAGATAGTTATGGTAGGAAGGTATGCACCCTTGGTGTTACCAGGCCAGCTAAATGATATGCCTGCAGATTATCCATCCAAAATTGTGATCTTTGATAATATTGGTGCTTATACTACCCAACAGCATGTGTATAGGATGAATCATGTGTTTGACTTCCATGAAGTGGATGAAGTCGGTGTTAAAATGAGATTGTTTGCCCAAATCTTAGGAGCTGATGTGAAGAAATGGTTTAGGGGTTTACCTGCAGGAATTATAGCCAAACTTTCTTCTTTCCATCAATATTTTTTAGCTATATGGGAGATCAAGAAGAACCCACTTCAACTCCTAAATGAATATAAAAGTTTAAAAAAAAAACCCAATGAAATCGTGGAAGAGTATTGTGAAAAATTCAATATTGTTTACAATGTCATCCCACAAGACATCAAGCCCTCCCCTAGTCTAGCTCTGATTGATTCTCTAGATGGTTTTGATGTAGATATGGAATATCAACTTAGGGAAAGAGACCCAACAACTTTGGAAGAAATGCAAGAAAAGGCAATTAAAGTTGAAGCCAACATTCTAGCCAAAAAAGCCAAACTAAAGTTTGAATATAGAGTAACCATAAAGGAAGAACCTTCTACCTCTGTTGTTGACCCTAAGATTGATAACCTACTTAGAGTAGTGAATCAAATGATGGAAAAAGTGAGAATCAATGACCAAAATCAAGCAAGAGAAAACCAAAATGTCCAACAAACCAGAAACAAAAACTTTAGAAGAAATGTTCCCCAAATTAAACAAAGAGAGAAAAAGCGACCAGATCAGCAGATTCAACCTCCTTTTCAGGAAAATTACATAGGTGACGAGGGGAATATTGTGAAAGATTTGGATGAAAACCAAATTAATTTGTTAGGGATAAGTGATGATGAAGTAGTTTTCCTCACTCATGAGGAACAAGAACTTTCTCTTATAGCCCAGACTGAAATGGATTATGAAGATTTAAAGGAATACAAACAAGGATTTGAAATTTCCATAATGGAAGTCCATAGGTAGTATAATCTTAGATGTAAGAAAAATAAACATATTGCAAATAAAAGGAATGTTGAAAATCCTGTCAAAAGGGTCTCTCATTCTGATCCCAAGAAAACAACAGAAATCCCCCCTAAGAAAACCACATAAAATCTTGGAAAGAAGCCAATAGAAGCTACTATGAAAAAGGCAATTGATACTTCTTAAACTGATCTACCTTCTAACAGCTAGTAAACTGAATTGCCCACAAAAAAAGTTGCTAATAATTCTGATTTTTCAAATCTATTGAAAAATCTAACACTATTCAATATAGAAAATGAACATGCAAAGCTAAAAATTTCCATCCCCTTAATTGAATTAATGAACAAGAATGTATACAGGACTAAGGTCCTGAAGGCATTAAACATAGGGGAGAAAATTGATGATGTAAAGTTGAGTGATGGTCAACCTGAGCTCCTATTTGGGCTAGAAGTAGAAGGGAAACCACAAGAAAGAGGATTTCCTCCATTTTATGTCAGCTTAAATATTCCTGATAAAATTCTCCACAATGTTATGCTAGATTCAGGTGCATCCCATAATTTAATGCCCAAGGCTATGATGGAAAGACTAGGACCTGACATTACTAGACAATACAAAGATTTGTATTCCTTTGATTCTAACAAAGTTATATGCCTAGGCCTTATCAAAGACATGTCTGTTACTTTAGCCCAAATCCTTGCTAAAAGTCTAGTGATGGATATAGTGGTTGCACACAATTCCCCAAAGTATGGCATGTTTTTGTCGCACCCATGGTGATTCGGATTTGAACAATGATGCAAAAATTTACATAGAAAACCATAAACATAGAGATTCAGTAAAAATAATACTTCATTTCATTAATTTAAAATACTGAAATATGCTTACAGATAGAAATGGAAATAAACCAGCTAGGGTGATGGTAGCTTATCTCTGAGAAGAGATGTGGCAGCTACATGCCTCTCAACTCTATTACAATGAGGCTCGAAGGCCTATTTATTGTTGAGAAACAATCGAAAGCCCTAAATATCCAAAAACCTAACCCTGGAAGATGAAACGCCAAACTGTGGGTCCCGTGTGGGTAAATTGGTACATCAACTTCCCGAGGTCATGACTTTGGCATATGATCTCTGTTTGATGCACACAATGTCTCTCTAGAAAGATCTATCCGAGAAATACAACTTTTGGAACAACAACGTCGGTCCATGGACCCATGTTGCTCCTAGTTTTCCCAAAAAAACATCATTTAGGGCCTCAAAACGGCTTCGGAAATTAGGGACTCCAAAAACTGCTAAAAATAGTAAACTCTGCTACAATTAAGGAAATTGAAAAGTTGAAAAAAACAATGGTGGGGGTCCAAGTGGACTTGGCTGGTGGACACCAATATCCACCTGGATCATTCCTCCCCCCATAGGAAGCAATGGTCCCCATTGCATTGAGTTTCTCCATGAGTTGAGGAAACTTCTGCTAAACTTGGTCCCTGGTGAGCCACTTGCCCTGGTGAAGGAGTTGGCATGCTTTGACAACTCGATATAGTTGGATATTCTACTAGCGAGTGTGCTTGATCTGTGTCTCCATGATCCAATTAGGTGCAGGTTTTTCCACGCAATCTAGATTTAACTCTGTGGGTGTGAGCTATTTTGCAATGTCGGATGTGTCTAGTAATGGTGGAAAGTATGGCTGAAGGTAGTCCACATTGAAAACTGGGTGCACATTGAACATTGGGTGCAAGCCAAGGAATGGGGTAATGCTGAGCTCAAATGCATTGTCTCCCATAGCCTTGGTAATGGTATAAGGACCATATCGGAGTGGTCTAAGTTTCCAATAGGCTCTGGTAACGTGTTCCTTTTGAAAATGCAACCAGACTTTGTTTCTCACCTGAAACTTGTGTGGCACCCGATGTTGATCATGTCGCTACTTGTACTTGGCATTTGATTTCTCTAGAATGGCATGGACCTACTAGCAAATATGTTGGATGTTCTCAATGAAGTTGTTTGTCGTATCTGTTTTGGACTGTACATGAGCCAAATCTACGTGAGTAGCTGCAAATGCCATGGCCACATCAATGGGACATAGTGGTTGGAATCCCAAGCCCACATCAAAAGGGTTGTGGCCAGTCGAGCTATGGAGAGCCCATTTGTAGCTGTGTTGAACATAGGGGAGGCTCTTGTCCCATGTGCGTGGATGCTTTGAGTTGTACATGTACGGAATGTGTATGATCATCTTGTTGACAACCTCTGTCTGGCCATCAATTTGAGGATGGAAGTTTGTGGACTTAGTGAGTTTGGTGTCCAACATCGACCAGAGACTGGACCAAAATGTAATGAGGGACCTATTGTCCCGATCTGAGATGATAGACTGTGGGATACTAAAGTGTACCCACACTCATTCAAAGAAGAGTTTAGTAGTGGCTTTTGCTGTGATATTCTTCTTGTAGGTCGCCATAATGGCCATCTTCGAGAACCTGTCGATGACCACAAAAACACAGCCATTTCCATGCTTAGTGGAAGGAAGGCCTAACATGTAATCCATAGAGATGGATTCCCAAGGTCAAGTAGGGGTGGGCAGTGGGGTATAGAGCCCTTGCTTCTTGATGGTCAGTTTGGCAATGGCGCAGGTAGTGCATGATCTGATGTACTTCCTGACATCGTGTCGAAGATTCAGCCAATAGAAATACTTCTGCAGTACTGCCACTGTTTTCTCGACCCTGAAATGCCCAACAGCCTGACTGTAGTGTGCTTCCCAAATCATCTTGGCACACTCACTTGAAGGAACACAAAGGTGACCTAGGTGGCATAACAGGGCATCCTGGAGGTGAAAATCTAGAACATGTTGACCCTCCAAGAGTGTCTAGTATGTGTGGCCGAATTCTAGGTCGCTTTTGTAGAGAAGTGGCCAATCAGAAGTCATGTGCCCATAAGAGTTGAGCACGGTGGTTAATGCCATGATCAATGGTCGACTGAGGAAATCTGCAACATTATTGGTGTTGCCCTTATTATACCTGATATTCAAATGGAACAGTTGCAGGTATGTGGATCGCTTCTGATGGTCATCATTCTGCAATTTCCCTTGGGTTTGTATGAAATGCAGGGGTTGGTGGCCTGTGTGGATGACTGTTTCCTTCCCCAAAATGTAGTGCTTCCATTGTTGGTAGGCCTGCACAATGGAATACATCTCTTTCTCATAAGTGGGATACTTCGGATTGTGTCTGAATGTTCTCACTGTGATATGCCACTGGATGCCCATGTTGAGTAAGGACTACCCCAATAGCATAGTCAGAGGCATCTATCTCGACCTCAAATGGTTGTTGAAAGTTGGTAATGCAAGCACTGGTGTTGAGCAAAGGCGATATTTCAACATTGTGAATGCCTTCTATTGAGATTCAGACCAAAATAATTTTTCATTCATTCCTCCCTTAGTGACATGACTCAAGGGCCAAGTGATATGAGAAAATCCCAACACGAACCTATGGTAGAAGTTGGCAAGACCTAGAAAGTTATGGAGCTCTATCAGAGTGGTTGGAGATGACCAATCCTGAATGACTTGGATCTTGGTTGGATCCACATGCACCCCTTGTTCATCAATAATGTATCCCAGATATTGAACCTAGGTCATGCCAAAACTGCATTTCTCCAAATTGGCACATAACTTGTGTTGCCGCAATGTTTGGAGAACCTGACAGATGTGGTGGAGGTGCTCTTCCCAACTCTAGTTGAAGATCAGGATGTCATCCAAGTATACCACTACAAAGGAGTTGGTGAATGACCGCAAGATGTCATCCATTAGCCTCATGAAGGTTGCAAGATCATTCATCAATCCAAAAGGCATAACCAACCATTCAAAAAGGCCCTCTTGGCTTTGAAGGTAGTCTTCCCTTCATCGGAGGGTTCTACTGGTACCTAGTGATATCCTAACTTCAAATCAATCTTGCTAAAATATTTTTGTTATCGGGAAATCTAGTATCCATTCAGAGCTTCTAGTCCCACTAAGATGGGTAGCTATCTTAGAAACAAACAAACTAAAGTTACTTTTGTTTTCCTTTATGAGAAGTAGATAGGAGAGAAGCAGAGAGTACCAACCTCAGTCTTTTTCTTGGCTCCTTACTTGTTTCCTCTCCCCTCTGACAGATCTTTGCCACTCCTTCCTTGCTTACCCCGCTTCAAAGAGCACATGTAAAGTCAAAGCAGCATGATACCATCAAAGCACAAAGATCTATGATCATAAACAATATAGGACCAGATATATATTGACCACGCAAATGCATATATCAACTCAAACATACAAGAATGTGGAGGAAAACTCAAATAGCTTTATTGATAGAAAGAGTAGAAGAGAGGATTACAACCCATTTATCTGACCCAGCATCATCCTCCTAGCATGAGAGCCCTTCTTCCCCTCATGAAAAGCTTAGATCACCCAACACTATGATGTTCCACCAAGAAACTAACATCACTTCCTTACAAGATACAACGTTCCAGCCTCTAGATCTCTGGGATGAGTGTTATCGGGAATAGTGTCCACTCGGAGCTGCTATTCCCACTAAGACTGGTAGCTATCTTAGAAACAAACAAGACTACTTTCGCTTTCCTTTATGAAAAATAGATAAGAGTGGAACAAAGGACGCCAACCTTAGTCTTGCGCTTGGTTCCTTGCTTGATTCCTCTCCGTCCTGATAGATATTTGCCGCTTCTTCTTCGTCTACCCAACTTCAAAGAGCAAATGTGGAATCAAAGCAGCATAATACTATCAAAGAACAGAGATCTATATTCATAAATAACACAGGACCAAATATGTATTAACCACACAAATGCATATACAATCAAACATACAAGAATGTGGAGGAAAACTTGAATAGCTTCATTAATATCAAGAATAGCAAGAGGATTACAACCAATTGTTCTGACCCAGCATCATCCTCCAGCAAGAAAGCCCTTCTTCACCTCAATTAAAGCTTATATCACCCAACACTATGAAGTTTCACCAGAAAACCAACAACACTTCTCTACAAGATACAAGATTCCAGCCTCTAACCTCTGGATCTCTAGGATGAGAGATCCATATATAGCTTTTTGCAAAGGTGTGAGTTAGCTCTGGGTTTTTGATTAGTTTCCTCTCTCTGATAGTTCTTGGTTCCATTTGGAGATTTCATTAATATCTTACTCATCCTTGAGCGAATTCTGAGAGGTAAGTGTCATATGAGAAGTTTCTAGAAGATTCCTTGATCATCCACTTAGCAAACTGTCTCCGCCACTTGTCTATTCTCGTCCATCACACCCTATAGAATGACTTTTTAGTATGCATCACACCTCCTGTGTGTATTAGGTGAGATGCATCGCACCCTCTGCACTGGGCATTCGGTATGGTCCAGTTTTGACCAGTTCGAGCAGTTTTCTGTGGAGAAATTCTGGGAGATGATGTAATCAACTGACCTTGTTCTTTTAGGGTGTGAAGCAACACTTTTAGGGGCTTAGGAACCCTCAGTTTATGGATATTTATGATTGGGGTGCAATGCCCAAAAACGTCTATAACAGTTGCCACCTAAAGCATGAGGTCGTTAATCTTTTAATGTCGGGTGAAATGCTTTACCATGACAATCTGAAGTTTTTTCGAGCTGGGAGGCGACCTATAATAAGATACAATACAATAAATTATCTTCATAATATTTTTCATGATCTAGCTGAGGCGGGCATTCCCATGCTAAGCTTTATAAATTCATTTTCATGTACATAGGACAGACAACTGTCTGTGTAGCAGATTGATGATTCAGACGGAGTCATCATCCTTTGATTTGGATGATCATCTGTTCGGCAATGATGTACATTTGATGTCTCTATATTCCTGAATATATTGTAACCCGGATGGATGAAACTAGATCTGGGGTCTTCAAAACTCATTCTATGTTCACTCGGAGTACAAGTCGATCTATGTGAAAAATGTTCTGGAGTCGAGCATGGAAAGACATCCCCTGATTACCAGCCAATGATGTAAGTTGTTAACAGGCGCGAGAGGAGTCACCAATAATGTCAATGATCTTCAAGGTACTGTAGTACAATTCAAGTGGTGTGAAAAAGGGACTTGGCATCGAACACCACGCAAAATCTTCCGGTCGAAGGCCATTTATGTAAACTTGTCGCCGAAAGTGAGAAACTTGCCATTGAGGCATGCAAGCTTCAAAGTACTGAAAGGGGTTGTTCCTAAGTCAACTTCTTGGATAATGAGTTGATTTTGACAAGAAGTGACCCATCGTAGGAGGGCCTTAATGAATCCCACATATAGGACACGGAACGGAGCAAATGATTTTTGGAGGTGAAAATGATCTGATGATACAGGGTTCAGGGTGGCGGTCATGAAAGAATGGAGCATGAATGTATTGCAGCGGGTGAGACACAGGTGAATTCTCTGAGCGACTTCTCTTGAACATATCGGCGACACGAATGATGGATTGGTAGCGTTAACCCCAAAGATGGATGGTGTGATGGACCAATGGTGATATGACCAGTGAACACAACAACCCAACCTGACTCGGATGTGGAGAGAAAGTGTCATGTTCAAGAGCAACTTGCTACCAATAAAGTTTCTTCAAGTTTTCTTCCCAGTTTTCCCTAGTCATTGCTAACTAGTACCTCTTTATTTTTGTCAATCTTGAGGAGGATAGCATATGCTTGTTCTATAATTCGCCCTTCGGGCGAACTTGTCGCCATGTTTTAACGATCATAGCGACAGTGAAACTCGTTCTCATCCATTTGGACAAGTTTGTCGCTATTAGGTTTTAACGAGTTTAACGACAAAGATAACTCAGTCCTTTTCAATTTTAGAGAGCTTGAAATGAATGGAAAGGAAACTCCAATGATTCTTTTTCGTCATATAATCCCTTAAGTCCAAAAAAGCATAAAATAATCCGAAAGGGATGAATTTTCAATAGTTTTAACGAGCCAAACAAGACAAGCACTCGATCTTTTTGTGTAATAATCCCTCATGTCCAAAAATATTAAATTCTAGAGGGATAGCACTTCCAATGACTTTAACAAGCCGGAGAGGCCAATCGCTCGGCAACCTTTTCATATTTTACGAGTCAGTTGAAAAGAGCTTAAAGGAGACTCGTTTTCCAAGGAACGAGTGATGATTTTGGGTAGCAACTGATTCCAGGTAAGGTTTGGAATTTTCCAATCATGGCAGCATCACAAGGATGGCTAATATAATCATTGTTTATAGATGTTCCTCAAAAAGGGTAAACAATCAAATGGAGGCATATGATCGGCTAAAACAGAGTGGAGGTGATGATGAGAACACGACCAAGTCTCAAAAGATGATGATAATGCATTCATAATGGTTATTTACAGGGGATCGATTCATTTTTTAATAAGCTTAAACTCTGGGGGAAGCATTTGCTCATTTCTTATGTTTAATTTTTAATGAGCTTGAATTTCGTGTTAAAACTGCTCATGGAGGGTTTATTTTTTAACAAGTTTGAACCCTGCGGTAACACTGCTCATGATAAGTTTGCATGCCCCCAACATAATAATGCAAATCGAGGTGCATGCCCCCCAAGCTTCATTGCATTCAACTCAGTGGTTGGAATGAAGGTTTACCTTCAAGATCTTTGAAAGACTCGATTTGGAAAGGGAGTTGTTTCATTTTTTATAGAGGTTGACACAGTAAAAGAACTATCCTCATGGCGACCTTTGATCACAACTCATAAGGGGTCATGAAGGAAAGATCTGGTTCCAATGCCCCCATTGCATAATGTACAACATCACTGAATTGATCATCAGATGATGTAGCTATGGTAGGGCTTGGAGGCAATGGCTCACGATGATCCATACTATCAAAATGTTTTGAGTTCTTCTTCATTTTTGTTGATGTAGAAGATCTCATGGGATAGGTTTCCACTATGGCCACTTCTGCCAGCTTACTCGGAGGCAGAAGGGCAAAAGTCCCCATTAAGGAAGGGTCTTTTAGGAGACCTACTCCGATATTTTGAAGTGACTGAGAGCTTTCGT
>APFE031488948.1:177484-218323 GCA_000404065.3 Pinus taeda
TGTCATGTTCAAGAGCGACTTGCTACCAATAAAGTTTCTTCAAGTTTTCTTCACAATTTTTCCCCAGTCATTGCTGACTAGTACCTCTATATTTTTTTCAAGCTTGAGGAGGATAATTGTTAAACACACATGGGCAGCCAGAACAATATGAAAGATAAACATGAGAATACAATTTTTATTAACAAGAGATATACATTTATATTACATTGTTGTGACCGTTGGGTTCCACATCCCAAGGTCTCTTGGACTCCTTTTGTCCATTAGACTTCCACACTAACCCATTGAGGATTAGGTGTCCAACATTCCCCCCCTTAATCTGAAGGGTTATGCATGAGTCCAAGAAGAGAGCTGTAATACAAAATGTGCAAAAAATGCATGGCAGTACTAGGCTGAATGTGCTCTCTGAAATATTGGTATAAAGGGCGGTGGTTTAAGGATGGCCACCAACACTGGAACGCTTAGTGCAGTTCCTGGAACTCTTCCAAAACTGGCAAGAGGCTGGAGTCTTCTGCTAGAGGAAGTTCTCCTATTGTTTTGAAGAGGGAAACCTTCAACCATGAAAGGGAGATCTCACCCCGCATAAAAGGGAAAACTTCAACCTGAAAAGGGAAGTCTCAAACTGTGATGGTTTAAGGATGACCAACAACTCTAGAATGCTTAATGCAATTCCTGGAACTCTTCCAAAACTGGCAAGAAGCTAGAGTCTTCTGCTAGAGGAAGTGTTCTCAATTTTGTTCATGAAATTCTTCCAAAAATGGCAAGAAGCTGAAGTCTTCTGCTAGAGGAAGTGTCCCGGATTGTCAACTGAAGGCATGCTCAGGGGCATCTTTGTCTGTAGCTACAACTCTGAAACTGGTGTGGCCGGTTGTGGCTCAGGCTCGCTTGATGTGACTTTGAAGCTTGTAGATGACCATCATTTCCCCCCTGTCAAATACAAGGTGAGATGATGGAGAAAACTCAGCTGCAAGAATTTTCAATACTCTGGAACAAGTTCTGACATGTGTTTGGAATATCTTCTTGGTTGTTGATGCCCATTGCCAAGAAGTGATCCATCCAAGATGAATCTTTGTTCTTGCAAGACGTTTGTTTCTAAAGCATCTGTGTGAAGAATGACTGGTTTTAGGACAGTGATTACATGGATGAAGATCAAAACAGTGATCTTTCAGATGGCCAACTCGGTCACAGTGTTGGGATTTCATAATTTGTTGTTGTTGTTGTTCCTGTGGAAGAGAGGCAGAGTCTGGAACAACTAGAGGCGAACTGTCATGAGGAGCAGGTGGACTGTCATGAATGAATCCAACACTCTGAAATTGAATGGGCTTGGAGTAGTCTGGAATATGAAAGGACATGTCCTTGTCATATCCAAGACCAGTTCTATGCTTGGTGTGGACAAGTTGTTCCCAAGGTCTGATGATGGACTTGGGAAGTGCAGACTGAGTTTCTGCATCTGCATGTACAACTGCTGCGTTATTTGAATGAACAGTAACATTATTGACTTGCTGCTGATGGGTGGTTGTCTCAATGTTCTGAACAAAAACAGGTTCAGAATGATGTCTATTGTGATGTAGCTCTTCTTGTTGTAGCTGTGATTCAAGCTGCAAAAAATCAATCTTTTCATGTGCATTTTGTAGACATGTCTGAATTTCTAAGAGAGATCCTTTGCTGATTTGTAATGTGTCATCAACATTAGATTGTATAAGAGTTTTCATGAACTCTAATACTTCACTGGTTCTGGAAATTTTTCTTCAATGTCAGATTTACACCTTAAAAACTGATCACAATTATTACTTAATGTAGAAAAGTAATATCCACTTACAGTAGATAGAAATATCTTGTATAAATGTGCAGTAAATGAATCAGGGAATCAATGCATATATATGTAGGCAGAAACTATAATGGGTTTTAAATACAATGCCACAATTGGGGCAGCAGCAACTGCAAACTTGCTTGGATCCTTCAAGTACTCCTTCACTTTCAAATCAGCATCAGCAACAAGTTCCCAAAATCCAGGTTCTTTAAAACGGACTAGTAGTTACCAAAATTGATGTAGGGTCAACCCTGCTATTACCCAGAATATTTATCACACGCATATAAACATGCATCTCAACTTTTTACCCAAATCAAAAACCTCAATAGCTGGCAATTTCACAATTGTACCATTTGCATGCGGAAGCTTATCTTTCATGTCGTTCAAAATCATTCACCATTGATTTCATACTTTCATTAAAAGCCATCATATATGGAATTATCTTAATTCCAATATCTACTCATCAGTAGGAAAATTCATAACTTCTTAAACCCAATGACTCAAATCATTCAAATGCTCATCAACCCAATAAACATCATTCATATATGACCAAAATTCGGTGAAACAATGTGCCCATGTTTTAATATTCAATTTAACATTATTTTAATCAATGAAAGGCTTTGACTTGTCCTTACTCAATGCACCCTTGATCTTTTAGCAGTGGTACAAATGATCCCCAATGAATCTTAGCCTCCTAAAATGATGAAGAATTCGGTCTTCCAGGCATCTGGAACTCCTACATAATATATGCCCTTGGATTCAAATAAGGAAATGCTTTTGACCTACAAGAATGAATGGCTCTTGCCCTATCAAGAATGAATGGTTCTCGGCCTATCAAGCTCTGATGTCAAATAATATACCTGAGCCCCTGAATCATAGAGATAAATTTGGTCATGAGAATGAGCAATAAACTCGATCTCGTTGAGTCCTCTTCTTGTTGATACTTTTTGGTTCCTTGTCACAGCTTTAATACTTCCACAGATTTTAGAATTTAACTCAGGATCATACTTCAGATCTTATTTTCTGCTCTTTAATTTCCATCACTTTTGTCTCTGTCAATCATTTTGCAAGGAAGGTTGTCATAGAGCATAAGGAATATAATATCGATAGACCGCAAGAAAGAACGAGATTTTAACTTAATCTTCATCACAATGGATTTATAGCTTTCAGACATGTCATAAGCAGATCTATGGTATGATACATGTTTAACCCTTTCAACCACTTAAATAACTTGATTTAGGCAAAAGTATCATTGTAATCACACAATCTCAAATTTCTATCATCTGAGAAACGTCCGACTTTTTTTGAGATTTCTCGGCCGGAGATCACCCCTAAGGCCTTTCAGCCTTCTGCACCCAGCTTCTGAGGCCTTTTCGTCTTACCTGAGATTCAGACTGAGGCCTTTTGGCCCTGTTAATGATAGACCGAGATCATTCAGGCCTTTGTCATAGGCTTCGGCCTTTCAACAAATTTTTAATTTTGGTCTCGAGTTTGTTCACAGAGTGAGGTTTTTCCGGCCTTCTTCTAGGGCATAAACAAAGGGACAGAACTCGTCCTCCTTAATCAACACAAATTGAATACTCAAACAGCGTTAATACCAACTCTGATATAATACTCAAACAGCGTTAATACCAACTCTGATATAACAGGCCCCTTTCGCCCAAATCTAGCAATCAAGACATTATCATTTTCTTCGATGTAGTTCAAACAACCATCGTTGGGAACAAAGGCAACAATCTTCTTTCATTCTTGATAAGCTGAACCCTTGCACACTTATGGTGTGTACCATATACACAAGTGGTTCAATTGTTATGGATAGGTGTATACCATTCAACGTTCAAGAAAACTCAATAGCGTTAAAACTCAAACACATGGGCATATACCACTATAGTTCAACGCAACAAAAATTCAACACTTGCTGGACTCCATTCAATATATATACAGCATTACACAATAAACCGTTCAATACCATTCAACGCATTCAACACATTCAATAAACCGTTCAATAAATACACATTCAATAAACCATTCAACACATTCAATAAACCGTTCAATATATACGTTGTTACACAATAAACTATTGAACGCATTCAATAATTCAAACGCTGTGTTAAAATACCATTCAAGAAACGTTGTGTCAAATCCATTCAACGTATACTATTCAGGTTCAACGCTGAGATAACTATAGAGATTGTGTTATCTCTGCATGGCTCAGCAGATTCAACAGTGTTCAAATGAGCACCCATTTGGTAAGCTTCAACGGCGTTCAAATGATTCAGCCACAATCAATGCAATATGCATTCAAACTTCGACATAACCAAACTTTGATACCAAAACGCATTCAACTTCATAACGCATTCAAACAGCCACATTCAACTTCATAAAGCATTCAAACTTGAATCATACGCATACCATTCGCATACCATTCAACAACGCATACCAGGAGCTGGATCTTCATCGATGGTGGCGTGTCAGCCTTAGCGCTAAAACTGGAAAAGACAGTGCTATGATTTAATATACAGCAATGTTCAAACAGCGCTCATACCAGCGTTCAATTATCAGCATGTCAGGCCAGTTCAACGCACAACATTAATATTCAAACGCATTCAACTGTTATAGGACAGCGTTAATATGATATGGACATATGTGCAGTGCTAGCAGAGGTAGGTTATCTCAGGTCTGAGGGGAATAAGGCAGAGTCAGAGGTCAAGTAACGCAGAACTGACATATATATAGAGACCACAAAACAAGTGGCTCAAATTGGAGCAGGACCAACAATCGCCCGCTCTAATACCATGTTAAACGCACATGGGAAACCAGAACAATATGAAAGATAAACATGAGAATACAATTTTTATTAACAAGAGATATACATTTATAGTACATTGTTGTGACCGTTGGGTTCCACATCTCAAGGTCTCTTGGACTCCTTTTGTCCATTCAACTTCCACACTAACCCATTGAGGATTAGGTGTCCAACAATAACATATGCTTGTTCTATAATTTTCCCTTCGAGCAAACCCGTCGCTATGTTTTAATGAGCCTAGCGACAGTGAAACATGTTCTTGTCTGCATGGACAAGTTTGTCGCTATTGGTTTTAACGAGTTTAATGACAGAGATAACTCGGTCCTTTTTCAATTTCAAAGAGTCTAAAAAGGGACGAAAAGGAAACTCCAATAATCCTTTTTCGTCATATAATCCCTTAAGTCTGAAAAAGTATAAAATAATATGAAAGGGATGAATTTTCAATAGTTTTAAGAAACCGAACAAGACAAGCACTTAGTCATTTTGTGTAATGATCCCTTAGGTCCAAAAAGATTAAAATCTAGAGGAGGGACAGCACTTCCGATCGTTTTAACGAGCTGGAGAGGCCAATTGCTCGGCAATCTTTTCATATTTTACGAGTTAGATGAAAAGAGCTTAAAGGAGACTCATTTTTTGAGGAACGAGTGATATTTTAGGTTGGAAGCTAGTTCCAGGTAAGGTTTGGAACTTTCTAATCATGGGAATGTCAAGAGGATGGCTAACAGAATCACTCGTTGTAGTTGTTCCTCAAAAGGGTAAAAAATCAAATGGAGGCATACGATTGGCTAAAAACAGAGTGGAGGTCATGGTAAGAACACGACCAAGGCTCAAAATCTGATTATAATGCATTCACAATGGTTATTTACCGGAGGTTGGTTCATTTTTTAATGAGCTTAAACTTTGGTGGAACATATGCTCATTGCTTAGGTTTAATTTTTAACGAGCTTGAACTTGGCATAAAATTGCTCGTGTCGGTCTTATAATAATGATGTCTCATCGATACGTTCAATTTTTAGGGAGCTTGCACCATTTGAAACTTTGCTCCGCTGCCTTTCACATGCAAGCTAGGAAGGACCAACTATAGTCCTAGGGGTTAATTAACTACTAAGGTTAGGTAGGAAAATTCTTCATTTACTTTGCCGGTACCATTTGGCCATTGCAAAGGTGAACGGTCGATCCCACCAATCACATGACTTAAGCAGTTGAAGTCAGCAAAATTATGGAGTTAGCGTTACGCTGGTCACTTTTCACTTGCATACAAAAGGTTTGCATGCCCCCAGGTATAGCGAAGTAGAGTTTCCAAGTTACCATATGAAAGTTCTCGCATTTGCAATATTGTTCCATCGACATTGCAGACAAAACACTTCCTTGGCGATGTTTATCGAAATAGACAAAGGTGAATGGCGTAGTCGCCTCCACTCACATAACTTTGATGAGGGAATCTTATTCATGTCTAATCCCATTTTCCTAAATGGACAGGTGTGTCAAACTAGTCATATATCCTTCGTGGAAACCTACCCTATACCCAATGTTTTCCTACCAAGGCAGACTAGGGTGCATGCCCCCTGGGTTTCAGTCATAATCACCGAATTACTCGCGTTTATCAGGTGGACGGACTGGAGATTGATGAGACATTCCTTGCATGAAAATACCAGTTAGGGATGGCATTTGACTATTAGCTATGTGTGAGTTGGGGAATGAAAGCTGGTCTACGAGCTGGACCATTCTGCCTTCATGTGGAAAACACATTACTCGAAAGAGTGAGGAGACGATGGCTCCTGTGCTATAAATGTAGTCACACCCAAGGAGTAGATTGTAATCTAAAGGTCCTTGGACTACCATAATGTTCAGATAAATAGTTTTCCCTCTCAAAGTTATAGGCAAATTTGGAAGGATCCCTAATAGTTGATTGGTTCCCTTGTCGAAGCCTGTCAGATTTCGCATCTCAGGCAGAAGCAATGGTGAACCAAGTGCTTTCCAAGAAGTTGAGGAAAGGATACTCAGAGAAGCCCCTTCATCTATGATGGTACTGACCATGACCATTCTGTAAGCTTGTACAATGATTCACGATGGTACATTAGACAGTAGATGGGGTCTGTCTAGTAGATTCCAGTCGAAGGAAATGACTAGGTTGCTTGGAGGTGGGACCGAATAAACGGCCGGGTACGACTCCAACAAACTTCCTTCCTGCGGTAAAGGAATGGGTAGGTTGCGCCCATGTTCACCAGAGTCTATTTTTATGAAGAGAATTTGAACGGTATCGTTATTCTCCCCGGTGACTGTATCATCTGAAGATGGACCCTCTGAAGACAAAACTGGGTCGACTATCGCCTCGACCTGTTGACTCTTGAGGTACTGTAAAATTTCCCCTCCCAGAAGTAGGCTCTGTTATCAGCAATAGGTGGGATTGACCCAGCGTCATCCTCCTAGCATGAAATCCCTTCTTCACCTCATGAAAATCTTAGATCACCCAACACTATGATGTTCCACCAAGAAACTAACAACACTTCCTTACAAGATACAACATTCCGGCCTCTGGATCTCTGCGCTGAGAGATCCATATATAGATGTTTGCAGGGGGGTGAGTGAGCTTCTGGGATTTTTATTAGTATCCTCTCTCTGATATTTCTTGGTTCCACTTAGAGATTCATGATCTCTTACTCATCCTTGGGTGAATTCAGAGAAGCAAGTGTCATAAGAGAAGTTTCTGGAAGATTCCATGATCATCCACCTTGAAAACTGTCTCTGCCATTTGTCTAATCTCGGCCATCGCACCCTACAGAAGGGATTTTAAGTATGCATCGCACTTTTTGCATGTGGTAGGTGAGATGCATCGCACCCTTAGCACTGAGCAGCCTGTATGGTCCAGTTTTGACCAGTTCTGAGCAGTTTTCCATGGAGAACTTCTGGGAGATGATGTAATCAGCAGATCTTGTTCCTTTAGGATGTGAAACAACACTTTTAGGGACTCAGAAGCCCTTGGTTTATGGACATATATGATTGGGGTTGCAATGCCCAAATATGTCTATAACAATTTTCCCCCCTTCAGTTGGTCCAAGAGGTCATCAATCTGTGGGATTGGGTACCTATTAGGGACAATGATCTTGTTCAGCGCTCGATAGTCAATAGAGAGTCTCCAAATCCGATCCTTCTTCTGTACCAACATGATCGGGCTCCCACAAGGTGATGAACTCAGACAAATGTGACCTTTCTACAGCAGCTCCTGAATCTGCCTCTTGATTTCATCGTTCTCCAGAATGGAGTGCCAATAGATTGGTCCATTGGGTAGCGGTGCACCTAGGGTTAGATCGATGGAGTGTTTGACATGACAATGTAGAGGAACTCCTGCAGGGGAGGTGAAGATGTCCTCGTACTCCTCCACGACCTTGTACATTTTTAGCTTTCATGCAGAGGGGCCCTGACTAGAGGTCATGGCCACCATCTTCTTCTTTCCTTGAGGGCATATCATTAGGAAAATAAATTTCTCAGTTTTGGAAATGAGCTTATTGCATTGTTTTGCAGTAACAAAAGAGATGGCGGTAGGGAATGCTACTTCCAGTATCCTGTACAACTTATTTCCCAAAGTAACAATAACATCATGGGGCCTTAATTCATACACAATATGTTGCTTCCTCAAGTATGGTTTTCCTAATAATACATCACAAACTTCAAGGGGAGCAATGTCACAGAATACCCCATCCGTGAATGGCTTGATGTTGCATGGAAGGTGAAACTGCTAGCTCACGTGAAGATCTCGTCCTTGGTGAAGCCAACCAAGGGTGTACGGTTGTGGATTTGTTGTGGTCGGTAAGCCCATCCACTTCATGACCTCTACTAAAATGAGGTTATTTTGGCTCCTTTTGCCGACAACGAACTATAGCAGGGAGCCCTTTACCCACATCTGGGAGTGGAAGAGACGCTCCTCCTCCTCTGGATCTTCGGGTTCCTCGTTCTAGTTCTTTGTGATGGCAATGGTGGCGTTGGGCTCTGCTTTGATAATCTGCTTCCATTTTTCATTCCCCTTGTTAGGTTCTAGCTCAGAGTCGGAACATGCATCTGATTCTGAAACCTTTAGCTCGGCCACTAGTGACTGCTTGGCCCGACACTCACTTATGTTGTGAGTGGAGCTATTATGGAACTCACATCACTTTCCCGTGTCCTTTTCCAGCTTCGCGGCGCTATTCCTTGTTTATAGCTTTGGTGGGTTGTCTTAGACCACCCCGCCTTGGCTTTGTCATTTATTCTGCGGTTTGGGGGCACATTTCCCTTGCTTCAGATTCACAAATCCAAACTCTCGCTTCTTGTATTTAAACTTTTACTCGACCTTGACAGCATATCAATATGTCGTGTCAGGCAAGGAGATGTTCAGGAATTCTATTTCTTCTTGGATGTACTTGTGTAGGAAGACACGGTATTTGAGTACCAAATTCTGCTTTGAATCCTTGATACCAAACTTTGTGCAAAGGGTATGGAAAATATTGGTAAACTCTGACACGTCTTGGTCCCTTCCCTACCATAGCATGGTCCACTTTATGTATTGATCCTTGTTATGGGAAATAGTGTCCACTTGGAGCTGCTAATCCCACTAAGACTGGTAGCTATCTTAGAAATAAACAAGTTAAAACTACTTTTGCTTTCCTTTATGAGAAGTAGATAAGAGAGGAATAAAGGACACCAACCTCAGTCTTATGCTTGGTTCCTTGCTCGGTTCCTCTCCTTTCTGATAGATCTTTGCCACTTCTTCTTCATCTACTCAGCTTCAAAGAGCACCTGTGGAATCAAAGTAGCATAATACTATCGAAGAACAGAGATCTACAAAGATAAGAAATACAGGACCAGATATGTATTAGCCACACAAATGCATATATCATCAAACATACAAGAATGTGGAGGAAAACTTGAATAGCTTTATTAATATCAAGAATAGTAAAGAGGATTACAACCAATTGTTCTGACCCAGCATCATCCTCCAGCAAGAAATCCCTTCTTCACCTCATGTAAAGCTTAGATTACCCAACACTACAATGTTGCACCAGGAAACCAACAACACTTCCTTACAAGATACAAGATTCCACCCTATGGATCTCTGTGATGAGGGATCCATATATAGATGATTGTAGGTGGGTGAGTCAGCTTCTGGGTTTTTGATTAGTGTCCTCTCTCTGATAGTTCTTGATTCCACTTGGATATTGATGATCTCTTACTCATCCCTGGGTGAATTTAGAGAGGCAAGTGTCAGAGGAGAAGTTTCTAGAAGATTCTATGATCCTCCACCTCACAAACTATCTCTGTCATTTGTCCATTCTCGCCCATCGCACCCTACAGAAGGACTTTCCAGTATGCATCACACCCATTACACTGAGTAGGTGATATGTATTGCACCCTTTGCACTGGGCATTCTATATGGTCCAATTTTGACCAGTTCTGAGCAATTTTCTGTGGAGAACTTCTGGGAGATGATGTAATCAGCTAACCTTGTTCCCTTAGGGAGTGAAGCAACACTTTTAAGGACTTAGGAGCCTTTGATTTATGGACATTTGTGATTGGGGTTGCAGTGCCCAAAAATGTCTATAACAATCCTCATAACTTCTGACAGGGTAGTACTGCTCCTTGATGGCATCCTAGAATGAATTCCAAGTGGGTGCGACTGAAAATAGTGAGCTTGTACTTTCATCCTTCTGCTCGGAGTAGGTTTCCCACCAGTCCTTGACATGGGGGGCTGCTTTGAAAAGAGAAAAAATAATATTTTCCCGACTGGAAAAATCATGAACAAAAAAATAACCCTCTATAAGATTTAACCATTTATCGATGGCATCTGCATCTATCTGACCCTCGAATATGGGGATTTTAAAATTAACTTGTACCTTAAATGGTGTGGCATTTCCAGAGTAGCTGTTGGAAGCCGATGCATCGCCACTGGGTAGCTGCTGAAGGATCTAGGTGAAGTTGTCCATCATCACATTCCTTTGTTGCTCGAGGGATTCTTCGAGCAAGATTTTGATAGGATCTCTTGCCCCCTCATCTTTATTTTCCTCTGCCATGGGAGGCCATCGGGATTTGTGAGGCTGGTCTTGCAAAGGTTCGACCAATTCAAGCCCTAACTCCTTATATCCCGACCTCGTTAGGGACATGCAAAGAAAAACAGAGAAAAAGCATACCGCTCTAATACCACTGATCTAGATTTAAACAGGAACACAACAAATTATAGAGATAACCATAAACACAGAGATGCAGTGGAAATAATACTTCATTTCATTAATATAAAATATTGAAATATGCTTACAGATAGAAATGGAAATAAACCAGCTAGGGCGATGGTAGTTTATCTCTGAGAAGAGATGTGGCAGCTACATGCATCTGAACTCTATCACAATGAGGCTTGAAGGCCTATTTATTGTTGAGAAACAATGGAAAGCCCTAAACATCCAAAAACCTAACCCTAGAAGATGAAATGCCAAGTTGTGGGCCTCGTGTGGGTAAATTGGCATCAACTTCCCGGGGTCGGAACTTTGGCATATGATCTCCGTTTGACATGCATAATATCTCGTTAGAAAGATATAACTAAGAACTACAACTTTGGGAAGAGGAATATAGCACCATGGACCCATGTTGTTCCCAGTTTTCCCAAAAACATCGTTTAGGGCCTCAAAACGGCTCCAGAAGTTCAGGACCCGAAAAACTGCTAAAAATAGTGAATTATGCTACAATTAAGGAAACTGAAAAGCTGAAAGAAACAATGATGGGGGTCCAAGTGGACTTAGCGAGTGGCCACCAATATCCTCCTGGATCAGATGGGGAGGAAAATTACAAGGAACCCTACAAATGGACATGAAATATGCCACCATACCAGTGTTTGGTCAACATAGAAGGATGTATATGGAAACTTTAATGAAGTATATGGTTAGTAGTCAAGATAAACCACATAACTACCATGTTTACTCTGTTCATTCCAACCTGGTCTCTTTCATTCTTTACAATGATGAAGGAATTGATGCACAGGTTACTCATGCAAATAATGACATTGATGAAAAACATGACAATCAAAAACTAATTGTGCAACAAAACACTAAAATTGAACCTTTTTGGAATATCATCTTCGATGGATCATGTAGCAAAGCAGGTTTAGGGGGAGTTGTTTGGGTGTCCAAGTCAAGGATGAATCATGCAGAAGGTCATTCCTATAAACTCAATTTTCATTGCACCAATAATATAGCAGAATATGAGGCACTTTCTTTAGGATTGCAATTATTGAAGAAGTTGAGTGCTAAAATAATTGTTGTTCATGGGGATTCTGAATTAATTGTAAGATAGATCAAGGGAGAGTATGCTGCAAAACATATTAGGTTAAGAGCCTACAAAAATGTTGTGCTTGACTTTCCAAGAACTTTTGAAGAATATGATCTTGCTGTTATACCCAGAAATCAGAATGTCTTGGCTAATGGTTTAGCTTTCTCAGCTAGAACATGTAAAATGTCTCACCCCAACAAACAATATATAGTGGAGGTTAAACACCATCTAGTTGTACCTGACAATATGAGACATTGGTAGGTATTTGGAAGTGACAAAGAAATTGAAAGATTTTTTCAATCCAAGGATGAGTATGAAGAGTACAACATAGATTCAAAGTGTGAAGTAGAAAATCAGGTTGTTGAATTTGGTAGTATAGATAAACAAATTGATGATTTTTATGTAAATATTTCAATTAATAAAGATGTAAATAAATTAGAATTTCATGAAATAGACCCAAAAAAAAAGAATAATTTGAAGTACTTCAACTTAAGGATAATGTTATGCCTAGGGATTTAGTTCCATTAGATGAAATTTTTGATTTTAATGATGTAGCAAAAAAGACGAAAATGGAACCCATAGGGGCAAACATAGAAGAATGCAATATAGGTAATGAGCAGAATCCCAAAATGATAAAACTTTCAAAATCACTTCCTATTATCACAAAAAATTGATACATAGCCCTTTTTAAATAATTCGTAGATTTCTTTGTGTGGAGTTATGAAGATGTAAAATCATATGACACTAACATCATACAACATAAAATCCCAATTAAGGAGGATCAAAAACCATTTAAGCAAAAACTTCATAGGATATCCTGTCCTAATGCCTCTGATTGAGAAAGAAGTAAAAAGGATGTACGATGCTAAAATTATACTTTCCCTTAGATACTCTAAATGGGTGTCTAACATTGTGCCTACTAGAAAGAAAACTGGAGAAATCAGATTGTGTATTGATTACAGAAATTTTAATAAGATATCCCTTAAAGACAACTACATGTTACCTAAAATGGATCATGTATTGAAAAAGGTAGTAGGGTCTAGTAGGATTGCTTGTTAGATGGTTTCTCAAGTTATAACCAAGTCTTAGTGCATCTTGATGATTAGGACAAAATTGCTTTCACTACACCATGGGGCACTTTCATGTATGTTAAAATGCCCTTTGGGTTAATGAATGCTAGAGCGAATTTCCAAAGAGCAATGGATATTGCCTCTACTGATAAAATTGGCCATTTTGTTTGGATTTATCTAGATGACATTATTGTTTATTCTAAAACTGATGAGGAACACTTAACACATTTGAGAAGAGCGTTTGAAAAATGTAGGAGGTTTGGCATCTCACTCAATCCTAAAAAGACACTATTTGGCATTGAGGAAGGATAACTTCTTGGTCACATTATTTCCAAGGATGGAATTAGGATTGATCCCAATAGAATTGAAGCAATATTAAAAATTAGTCACCCAAGAAACATCAAAGAGCTTCAACCTTTTATTGGTAAAATAAATTTCCTAAGGAGATTCATTCCTAACCTAGCAGAACTTCTTAGAAACATAACAAACATGTTAAAAAAGAATTCTGAAATAAAATGGAGTATTGGGGCTAAACAATCCTTTGACTTAGTTAAACAAGCATTGACCAAGGCACCAGTGTTCATCAGCCCAGATTTTACAAAAGATTTCATAATTTTCTCTTTCACTTCTGAACACACTATTGCAGCAATCTTACTGCAAAAAGAAAGTGAAGGCTTTTAATAGCTTATAGCATTCTTTACTAAATCTTTAAGAGATGCATCTTTGAAATACAAAATTATGGAAAAATAGGCCTTTGCATTGGTTAAAGCAATAAAAGATTTTAGAGTATTTATTTTGCATTCCCATATTATTTCTTATGTACCTAATGCAGTGGTTAAGGACATTTTGACATAGAATGGACCTGATGGAAAGTGAGGCAAATGGGTTGTTGTCATTTTGGAATATGACCTAGAAATCAAGCCCACCAAGTTAATCAAAGGTCAGGGACTAGCCAAATTGATGGCTGAGTCAAAGTTACATGCTTTGGACATTAGCTTGATTGATTCATTAGATAACTAAGAGGAGCAGGCGACTCCACAAATTGATGATACATTTCTAAACTCACCTCGGTATGAAGACTTGCTTTATGTTTTACTTAATTTAAATTCTCCTCCTAGTTTGACAAAAAGAAAGGCAAGATTTCTTAAGTTAAAAGTAGTTAAATTTCTCATTATAGATAATGTCTTGTATTAGAAAGATGATGGGGGCATTTTACTTATATGCTTGTTGAAGGATGATGTAGATAAATTTATGCAGGAATTCCATGAAGAAGATTGTGGTGGACATCTTTATTGGAAAACCATTACTAATAAAATCATTAGAGGTGGTTTCTACTGGCCTACCCTTTTCTCTAACATTCACAAACAAGTCACCTCATGTCATAAATGCTAGATTTTTTAGGAAAAGAGAAAAATTTTGCCCTTGCCATTAAAGCCTATCTCTGTTGAAAGCCCCTTCCGGCAATGGGGATTGGATTTTAGTGGTGAAATGAATCTCTCTTCCTCTGCCAACATAAGTGGATTCTTGTAGCCACTGACTACTTTACCAAGTGGATAGAGGCCACCCCTTCGAGAGTTGTCACTGATATTGTCATTATTAAATTCCTTGAGACTAATATCCTCTCCAGATTTGGCTATCCTAGAAAACTCATCACTGATAATGTTGCAACCTTCAAATCTAAAAACATGGTTGAATTCTACCATAAATACGACATTACTTTGGGACATTCAATAGCTTATTACCCTCAGGGTAATGGGTTGGTTGAATACTCAAACAAAATCTTGGTAAACATCATAAAAAAGATGTTAGAAGAGAACAAAAAGTCTTGGCATAACAAGTTAGTCAATGCACTTTGGGCTGACAGACTTACTACTAAAAAATCAATTGGCATGTCACCATACCAATTTGTCTATGGGATGGATACAATTTTTCCATCCTCCTTAGGAGTTATAGTCATGAAGATCATTCAAAAAGTTCAAGATAAACCCAATGATGTACAAAGAAGGATTAATCAAAATATCCAGTTGTAGCAGTCCAGGGAGGAAGTATACAACAAGACCCAAGTTGTTCAAGAAAATGTTAAGAAGATCTTTGACAGAAGAAAAAAAGCTGATGACTTTAACATTGGGGACCAAGTTTTTAGATGGGATTCCAAGGGAGAAGAAAAGGGCAAACATGACAAGTTTGATAATCTTTGGAATGGGCCATATATTGTTCATGCTTTCAAGGGAAATAATGTGTTCTACCTTAAGGGCCTAGATGGACTAGAGATACTTGGAGGTCCTATAAATGGAAGGATTCTAAAGCAATACTTTTCTTAGCCTACAGATTTTATTTTTATCATTGTAAATATCATAGTCTTTATGGTTTTGATTGGGTAACTTATTAACAAAGGTTAAAGCCCACAATGAAAGCCTAAGCCTGGATTGATGAGCTACCAATAATATCCTATATACCAAAGAAATCAGATGAAGACATTACATAAATGGAGCACTCAAGGCTACTGATCATATTTTATTGACACTTCACTTGGAGAAGTGCCATCCCCAGCTGGAGCCACTATTAGGGTCCTATAAATTATAGGATCTCAAGGCGATTGAGTATTTCGTATTTGTAATTTCATATTTTACATAATTTCAATATTCAAATGATTTCCAAAAGATATGAAAAAGAAAATGAAAAGAGGGTATGTTAAAAAATAAATAAGAAAGAAAACAAAAAGGAAATAAGAACCCCACAAAAGAAAAATAGAAAATAATACTCAAAGTGTTGCAAGTCTAAGTGCCACTACAGTTAGTTCTTTTAACTCATATCAAATAAGGTGTGAAAATTGTTTTTGAATGCCACAATGACTAAAATTATGTTCGGGTCATATAGTTTAATCATGATTGAACACATTTAAATTTTTGTTCAATAGGATAGAGAGTGAAGATTTACCAAACAGTTTAATCTTGGTAAATCAATAGCTAGTTAATAATAAAATTGATTCAATAGTTTAATCTGAGTCAATGGTGAAATAAGTGATAGGATAAAGTATATTTTCATAAAAGAAAAATGATTTGGGTTTGCTCATTTAAGTGCACCCTACAAAGAAAGAAGAGAAAATGTTATCTTAGAAAAATAGTTACAATGCAAATGGTAGGTAGAAGCACTATGGTGGTTAGAAGAAAAGCATGAAAGTTTTATTCTAAGATGAATTTCAAATACATTTCATGTGTAAAGAAAAGGCAAAAGGATTGAATTTTTACTCTGTATTTAGATATATCAAATAATATTTCATATTTTGCCCCCTATCCCTAAAGTTTCAATACCCCAAATTCACCCCTTTGCCATATGTTCGTCCACTCCCCTACCCCACCATACACTCCAATAATTCTCCCGCATACATTAAATATATTTCCTGACCCCACCATATGCCCTGTCACATCATGTCAATACTTGCTATCTCTCCTCTCATCCCCATCCACCTCTTAAAATCTGACGGCCCACAGTACGTTTCGGCCCACTGTCACCAACCGAACTTTATCGTCTAGGGGTGGGGGTCTGAAATGGGTAGTATTCAAATCCGTGCCTACCACGACGTCACCACCACATGATTTTGCGCCCCCTGGCCAAAACCATTAACCACCTTCCCCCCTCTAAAAAGTGGCTTCTCTTCTAACTAAAAACACTTCCCTATCCATTGCGCTCCCGACAGTCACTCTTCACCAGGTCATTTGACCATTGCTCCACAAATCACCTTCGCTTCCTCCAAAATTAATCCGTTAAGCAATTAAATGGTTTGACCATTAATCCAACAGACTTGTGCCACCATCAATGAGAAATCCCAGAACATTATAAAATCCCTCCTTTTTCTCATTAACCGGTTACTGAGTTCAGACACTACCATTGTCCTGTTACAGGAGAGCCAATTCAAACTGCACCTATTTCACCCAACCAAGCATCATACCTTCTAATTTATGTTCAAGCTAGCTCCTTTGTTTCCTGTTAGTTTGAACTTAATTCTATTTTTTCACACTATAAACCTTCACAATCAAGACATCATCTGTGTTCTATCCCTTTAGACAATCATGCCTATGAAATACAAGGGACTAGAGGAACCCATGAGTCCTCTAATCCACCCTCCCATTGATTTTCACCACATCCCTTTGGCAGAAAGAGACTATAAAATCCATGAAACCCTTTGTGAATTTGATCTTTTTGAGATGTATTGATGGCTTGAGGACAAGTTTATAGATAAATCTAATGATATTCAACTGTGGGAATCCAATTTGCCCAATTATATCTTTCCCTGTACCCATAACACCCCTGAATTTGTCAGGAAATGTTATGCATGTTATCTGCCTAGCCAAAGAGCTATTATTGCCCCCACTAGAGAAATTCTATTCACCATCACTCCCCAAGCTATTTACCAAACCTTTTTCCCGTGAAGTACTTTTTGAATTGTATCAGAAACTGGACTACTAGACTTTGCTAAAAAAGCCAAAACCCTTGAGCTTTTCTTGACTGAAGATGCCCCATTGCCCAAGAAAAATCCTCCCTATCCAACCACCATTTTCCCTAAGAGAGCCAAGAAAATAATCATAGTCATCTCCTACCTCCTTGACTATTACTCAAATCAGTGGGTGGATGAGGCAATTATAGGATTTCTTTCCATTTTCTCTACAAATTCCAAGCCTTCCATCTTGTTTAACTTTAGCCAATTTCTTGCAGATTCTATCCATGAGTAGTTTATCAAATTCCAGACTGAGGAAGTATTCAAATATGCTTCTTTGTTAGTTTATATGTTTTTATCTTTTTAGCGAGACAACCTCAAGCTTTCCTTACGAAAGATGGATGAAGAAAGAAATTAACAGTCAGTCATCTTCTGGACTACACTAGTGATGAAGGAACAAACAGAATTTTCATACAAACAATTCATAGAGATGTTTGTACATACAACACTCAATCTCCTAAGCATTAGGACAAAGCAAAGAATCAGTGAAGAAATTAGGAAATTTTTGGAGCTATCAGACCAAATCTAGATAAAGGATTGGTACCTTTATCAAAATTACACATGGCAGAGTATATTTGGATGTGAGCTTGCCCCTTACAAGCTGCCAAAATTCCTCCTAGTGATGATTTTTTCTCTAGAATACATCAGGAAAATTCTCAATATGGATGAGATTTACTTTGTAGCTACTAATAAGAAATCCCAATTCAAAATCAAAACTCAAATAAGGCCTTTCATTTGCAACAGCAAGGCAACAGGGGAAGAAGCACATAAGTTACTGAAAGAGATGCAGTTCAGCCTTAGCTTCACCTGGTCATATGATCCATTAGGGGTCATCTCTAGGTTAAGGGTAGAGAACAAATCTACTACTTATTTTCACACAGCTAGACGAGAGATTGAAAAGTATAAAAACCAGCTAGATTGGAGTGAGAACACTCTACAAGAGGCAGAGGAGCAGTTGGTGTCCACTTCAACATTACAGACTCCCATCGCAAAGGAGAAAATAATAAAGAGAAACAGAGAAGAAGAGTCACCTTCAATGACTGAGATTTCTAGTGAAGGCTTCAAAACCATGTACATGAAGAAGGCCAAGTTACATTCCAAACTAAGCTTAAACAAGGATTCATAGCAAGAGAATATTATCACCACTCAAGAGCCACTTGTTTCCTCATTAGTGGGTGATCAGACTACACTTTCTCCCACTACCTCAATAACTTCACAAGATCAACAGCAGGCCATGCAGACCAATACATCTAACACAAGGGAGACAGAAAAGAGTATATTTGGTATATTCAAGGAGATTAAAGTAAGAAATGAGGTGATCTGGATCTTGGGGGGAGGCCCTCAAGATCTAAAAGATTGAAATGGATCTTGGGGGCGAGGCACCCAAGATCTGAAAATTGAAATGCCATAAGAAAAAGGCGAGAATGCCCAATAAAAAACCATAAAGAAACTTTTTTATTAAAACAAAGAATAATTGTAAAGGCTACATTGTGGCGGACAATTTGTCATTTTACAAAATATGACTTGTTACTTATAGTCTTTTGGATGTCACAATACCACGGGTCAAATCCATGGGTGAATGAATATCATGGGTGGATGTCACAATACCATGGGTCAATTCCATGGGTGAATGAATACCATGGGCGAATACCATGGGTGGATATCACTTACAATACCATGGGTGGATGCCACTTACAATACCATGGTTGGATGAACAACATGGGTTGATGAAGACCATGGATTGATGTCATTTTGTATTCGGATCATTCCTCCCTCCTTAAGAAGAAATGGTCCCCATTGCGTGAAGTTCTCTCCTACGAAGCCTTTGTTGAATATGAAGAGCCACTAAAGAGAATGGTTTTATGTGGTTAACCCATAACCATGATGAACAAAGATCTGAGGATTGAGATACCCTATAATGCTTGTGACCAACTATGATACTGACAGTTTGTGCCCTAGCAAATGGACTTCGATGAAGTGTGGGATTCTGGATGACCCATAACCATGACAAACAAAGATCTGAGGAAAGAGATACCCTGTAATGCTTATGTCCAATTGTGATCCTAATAGTGTGCGGCCTAGCAAATGGACTTCAGTGACAAGTATTTTGTGTGGTTGACCCATAACCATGATGTTGGTTGTTGATGAAGTAGCAGATCCTTACATAGCTTGGGGTGGGAGGGAACGTCTCCAAATACCCCAAGTCGAACGTTGCTATGTTGAAATTGATGAATGTGAAGCAAGTGCCTACTAAAGTGGAGTGGGAGGGCACGTCTCCAACGGGAACTCGTTCCGAATGTTGCTCTCGAATTAAAATGGACATAACTCAGTCAATATAACTTAGAATATTTATTATAACCTATTTTTGGAAGCAGAAGGACCATTTTTCATCTTCCCATGCGTTGGAAATCCTTATCTGGACACTCTAGAATCTTTGATTCACACTGCAATTTTTCTAACGTCACAAAAGTTCTAAAAAATAGTTGATTTTAAATCAGCGATATCTCCCATGTTCTAACTCTGACTCGACTCCTTTTTTTCTTAAATTGGGTGATTTTTCAAGAGGAGCTCAGATCTACAATCCCTTTTCTGAAATTTTGCACAAAAACTTTAAAAAATTATAAGAGAGTCACCCTCCACCAAATGTCGTTAGAAAAAAATTCTACAACATTGCTGATTTTAAATCAACGATGTCTCCCTCATCCAGACTTTGATTCGACCAATTTTGCTTTTAAATTTTGGCATTTTTTCATAAGGAATATAGATCTATTATTTTTTTTTCTAAATATTCTACCAAAATTTTCAAATCTGATCTATAAACTCGTCGCCCATAAAAATGTTTTTGCAAAAAAATGTTTCAGCCCAAGAAAGTGCTCTGTGGAGGTCGCAACACATGCTCAAATTTTTTTGAATATTGCTGCAAAAAATTGAAACTGAAATATGCATGAAACCCTCATTCCCATGGAACCGTAACCTGCTCCGATACCACTAATCCAGATCTTGGGGGGAGGCCCTCAAGATCTAAAAGATTGAAGTGGATCTTGGGGGGAGGTGCCTAAGATCTGAAAATTTGAAATGCCAGAAGAAAAAGAGGATAATACCCAATAAACAACCACAAATATTTTTTTTTTTTTATTAAAATAGAGAATAACAGTAAAGGCTACATTGTTGCGGACAATCTGCCCTTTTACAAAATGTGACTTGTTACTTATAGTCTTTTGGATGTCATAGTACCACTAGTCAATTCCATGGGTGAATGAATACCATGGGTGGATGTCACAATACCACGAGTCAATTCCATGGGTGAATGAATACCATGGGTGGATGTCACTTACAATACCATGGGTGGATGCCACTTACAATACCATGGGTAAATTCCATGGGTGGATGAATAACATAGGTGGATGAATACCATGGGTTGATGCCATTTTGCATTCAGATCATGAGGCCTTGAAGATCAATACATACAATCAATTCTATAAGTAGACTTCTAGCTCTCAGAGCAGGATTTTGTCAGCCTTTGATTCAGAGAAAGGAAAAATGAAAATGGTCTTCCTTCAAGCATAGATCACACAACCTAAGGAAGCATTAGATTACAAGAAGAAATCATTTGAATTTGATGTGAAAGACATACAACCCATTGACCAAATGGAGATGCACAAGCAGACATGACAAATGATTTCATCTACTCTCACTAACATTGCTATGAGTTTGTCTAAATTGCAGGTTACATTAGCCAATATTCAATCACAATTGAAGATGGAGAAAGTCTTTGCACTTGTCAAAGCCACAAGGATCAAACCTTTGGAGGACTTGGTGATCAAAGTAGGTTATGATCTTGCAAATATCAATGTTGTAGAAGAGCTCGTAAGGAAAAAGAATAAGGACATAACAGCATTAAGGAAGAAGTTAAAATTGCCAGCCATAAAAGATCCTTTGGCCAAGGACATTGAAGAAACAAAGTCACAGAAGGCAGACATGATGAAGCTCATCATGGAGCAGAGTTCACAGTTGAAGCAAATGGAGGTAGAAATGGAAAAGATAATCAAAGAAAAGGAACAAGCTGCCAAAATGGTTTTTGTCCCTTTGGAAGCACTACCTATCATAGTAATTCCTATAGCTACATCTTCTACAACAAAAACAGGGGTTGCTACAGATCAATTGGCAAATGCGGTGTAGAACATGTTTCTTGAAACTGAAGAACTTAAAAGATTGCAGGCTCAAGTCAATATTCTACAAGACTAGAAGACAAAGATTGAAACTTTTCATGTAGCAGAGCTACAGAGAGTTCAAAACCAGATAGAAGTATGGAGGAAATCAACAACTGAGTCCTCTATTGGCCACACACTGTCCCAAGTTAAAGAAATTATCTGGAACAATATTATTGAAGCAATGGATGAAATCTGGCCTTGTAGCCAGAATATATCTGAGCAGAAAGAGTTGCTGGAGAAAGCCAAGCATGCCATTTCCACTATCAACACTGAATTGGGAGAAATGCCTACCACAACCAACCACATTATCAAATTTATCAACTCTAAAAGCAGATATGAATTGGATGATTTGGGAGTAGATGACAAAAGAAAAAAATCTTAGAAGTAAAGAAAGTTCTGACAAAGAAGAATTTGATTGTGCAGCTGATAGAGAAATGTCACACTTTGGAGGTAGCAGTTAACAGGCTTTTCACCAGAATAGAAGCATTGAATAAGAAGGGTGTGCCTCCTTTATTTGTAATCAATGACAAGTTGATGACCAGGGAAGACTATATGAAGAAGTTGAAAGACATTGCAAGGGATACGACCAAGTCTTCCCACATTAAAGGTGCTATGAGAGGAAGAGCTTTTTATGAAGCTATCAACAACATGAGTTTCATCCAACATGAGATAAAGCACATTTTTGTAGTTAAACCCACTTTTGCTCTGTATACCGAGGTAGATGAGATCTACCGCAAAGTAACAAAAATTACCATTCTAGATGAAAAGTAGTGGGATAAACTGTGTGAATTCCAAGATTAAAGAAAGGGCCAGTTTCACCAACGCAACACCCAAATAGTGGCCACTCAGCAACTGTTCTCCACCAAAGCAGTGTCAGATGTCTAGATCACTTCGCCAAATCACCTCTTTTGGTCACATTATTTCATTTCTATTAGTCTAGAGTTAATAATAGAATTCCATGTCAATAAGGCATTAATTGTAATCTTTTTTACAAATTATGTTTAAATACTTCATTCAATCGAAGTATTGAGGGTTGATTCCTGATAATTGTAACTCTTTTTATCAAGCACTGTATTTTTTCCACACTATTGGAGCATCGTTAATACAAAGACTCTTCATAGGATACTTGTGTTGTGATATACTGGTGATGTCTTTCTTAGTGTAATTGTGTTTCCATTGTTATTCTTTGTATGTTTATCATCTAAAATCTAATTGTAAAACAAGAGATGTGAAAAATAAGATATGTTATTAAGCACCTTATTTGGACAATATTTACAATCTGTATGTTTTCTTAAGAATTCTGATTGAGAAATTCTTAAATTCTTTTCAATCACTACTGAATCACACCTCTTCTCCATTCCATAATTCAATTTAAAGATATAGTAAATGTAACTAGCTTGCGCTGTGATTACTCTTTTGAACTTTTGATGCCACATCCAGCTTTATTTGACTCCATAGCCCAATGGAAAGAAAGTAATTTGATCAAATCAACCAACCAACCAATCAAACAAATTCAAACAAACAACCAAGAATAATCATAACTAGCCTGAAGTCAACTTAGAAACCAAGCTAAATTATAAAGAGAGATCCCTCTTTGAAGCTGACAAGGCTAGACGCCAGCTTCAAAAGTGGTTTGATGTTGTCCAATATATTTACTCCCTCAACGTAAAAAAAATATAGAACAATAACACAATGGCTCCTAAAAAATTTCACCCAAAATTTTCCAAACTACGATTACTAGTAAAAATGACCTTGCAAGTTGATTCCTTTAAATTTTTCACTCTCAAGGCATCAAGATAAATGACTAATAATATATTGATCTAATTTAGATCAAATACATGAAAACCTCAATATTTAGAATACCTATCTATGTCTCTATTATTTGTATTATTTTTCTATAGAATAGACAAATCTGTTGTCCATGAAAGCATAGATATATATAATGTATTTTGTGTGAATTCCACATGCAATTTCTTTTAAAGATAATATTATTTAATTTTTAATAGAGTTATGTCTTGACATGTGCTCATCAATAGTTTTTCATCATGATACAATAGTAGATATTGAGACCTTCATCTTAACAAAAGATGTTTGATAATATTAAGACTCTCTCTCTCTCTCTCTCTCTCTCTCTATATATATATATATGTATTTATGTATGTATGTATGTGAAAAATTAATATTTTCTCTATAATTTCACATAGTTTTGCAACATAAGTTCATCATGTAAGTACTTAAAAGCTAGCACAAACATAAACATATGCATTATATTTTGCATGAAAAATAATATACTAGTATTAGAAAGTTACTCAAATTTCATATAATTATACCCCATTTCTATAAATAAAAAATATATATTCATCAAATTAATTCATTTTCTTATATTTCATCCTTTTACACATATTCATCTTTATTTTTGAAGTCTCTTTAATTATTTTTTCAAAATAATAAAGACAATCATTTCCTTACACTTAGCCATTAATCTTGTTATATGTATAGAGATTATATTAGTAACAACAAATGATCCAAATAAATTCAAAAATTATATTATGAAAATACAATATTTAAATATTAGAATTTTTAAGAAAAGCACTTGCAAGATACATGTGGTCAAACATGCACTTATGCTAAGGAAAATTTTGTAATAGATAAAATGTTAAGGGAGGGCAATCATAGTGTAGAGAATCAATAGCATACAAAGATAGAGAAGGATACTAAAAGAAAATTGTATATTGAGAAAACAACAATTTGTATGTTGGATAAACGAGAAGATAAGATGGCCTGAAAGTGTTATTGGAAAATGAAACATCACGGAAGAGATTGAAGAGATTTTATAAATATAATAATTATAATTTTAAAAAATATATACATAAATTTGTCAAGCATTGAGAGAGATCTATTTTAATATATGATCACACATTAATAAGATCAAATCTTTGCAAATACAAACCTCTTTTAAAATGAAAATATCTTTCACAACTTCATACCTATAAAAACTTAAAAGTAAACCATCTTTAGAAAAAACTTAAAAATAAACTATCTTTAATATAATTAATAGAGTATGTGCACCCCCACATATATATATATATATAACCAGATTTTTTTTTCCAATAATATGACAATTTTAATAGTAATTATTAATTAAATTAACTTCTACGATTATAAACCCAAAAACATTCAAATTGAATGTTCAGCGTGCTTCGTTATATAATCCTAGCAGTGGGCAAACCAGAACGATCGGAGGTAACCTGCAAAGCCATTTAATGTTAATTAACTGTATTTCAATTACTTAACGCAGAGCAAAGAGGGGAGACAGCGCATACGGAGTGGCAAGTTGCTTCTTGAATATGAAGCCTGTAATTGCGGAGAGCGCAGGCACTCGCATATTTCAGCCTTGTTTCCCCCAAATCCCATTGTTTCAAAATAATACTTACAGGATTAAACAAACCAACTCTTCTCAGTCAAAAATAAAGAATTAATTGGATGCCTTTGCCTCCATTAAAGGACGTTAGTTGCTTCCTCAGATCTTTGTCTTGCAACCATTTAACCTTCCACACTGAAGATCCATAATTACAGCGGTATTAACCTCACAAAAACCCGAAGAACGAGTACAAATTAACGAGACACGCAGGGTTAGTATTTGAATGCTTGTGAAATCAGCTTTAATCATTTAAATCATTACTACAAAATGAGGTGAGAATTTAACAAAATCACGGCTGAATATTGCTCGCAAAATGAATCGATTTCAATCGATTACAGCATGATAGTCTTCATCTGCAGTGACATTCAAGCAAGATGAGTGCAATTGGACCTCCAATTTGCACACAGAAGTGTCAAACAATCTAGCAACTACATTAATATACTTGTTCTATACACAGTACAGGAATTTGCAAAATATGCTAAAGATTTAACCATGTCAACGATCACAAGTCGAACAGAAACTGGAGAAATCAAGAGGGATTAGAACTAGAGTCTCTGGAAGTGGCAAGCATTTGGTACTGTTCTACAGTTCCCACGCACATTTCTTCACTGAGAAGCTTTCTCTGAATTGTAGGCGATGTGACAAGAATATGAAGCATTTGCTGAGCAGATAGGGCTTTCAACTTACTCTTTGAATCCTGCAAATTACAGGACCTCTGCATCGCGAACGCATTTGTGAGAGAATTCACGTTCCAGCTGCCAGTCATCCCGCCAAAGCTGCCTTTGTCGAATGCATTTGATCTCATGTTATCGTTGCCGTTGGCGCTAGGGTTTGATGCCCCAGCTGATCTGAAATTTTCTTTAGAATCACACAGAGGTGGAGACATGGACATGCATTCAAGAACGTGCACTTGTGCCTGCATATATTTAACGTACTTGCTAGCTACCTCGAGCATTCTAGCAGTATCGAGCTTTGCTCCACCTAGCGGGGTGAGTTTCTCCAGGCAACGAATTTTCTCGCGGATTTTTGTTCTCCTGTGCCGTGCTGCAATGCTCTGAGGCTCCACTGAAACGTAAGCCGGTTTGCGATACAGCTGCTTCTCGTCGGAATCCTTTTCCAGCGAAGATGATGCGACGGAACAAGACAGCCCTGGGGAAGGTGAGCTCAGATCTAGAGAAAACTGAGTAGCCGCCGTCGGAGAGGTATTCCTTGGCGAGTTGTGGTTGCTTCGTATGGTCTGCAGGCCGAGAGCAGCACCTCGAGGGAGTTTCTTGAGAATGTCTTCGAGAGTATAGCAACCCGAGATTCTTGGGCGTTTAGCGGATTGTTCCTTGCAGCGAGAGGCATAAGACTCAGCGGTATTGGACATATTGCCCCATGATGCTGCTGGATAATTGGATTCTGAAGGTGAAAATTCGTTCAGCGGGGCTGTGTGCGGGGAAACCGAACTGAAAATATTATGCTCCGGCATTGCAATGACGGGCTGCTGGTACTCACTGCTCTCGGCGAATTGACTGCCAGTAATGGTACTCAAGTCCGGTAAAGAATCATAGCCGAGGATTTGGTTAGTAATGGCGCATTGCCACCCGCTGCCTTCCTCGCTGTCTGCAAGAAACAAACGGCCTGAACCCGAGGTCGAAACCACTCCTCGACCGTCGTCTCTATTCTTCTGCAGAAGTAAGGAGCTCGATGAGAGCCTGACTGGTGTGGAATCACATACAGAGGAGCCAAAGTACTGGTCAAATTGCAAAGAATTGCTATAACCAATTGCTTCCTCCACCGGCTCCATCTTGATGGCTTTTCCCTGAAAGTTCATCCCGTTCCCAACAGCTGACAAGAATTCACGACAGGCTTCAAGAGGAGGTTGCGCATGCACCGGCGCTTGCTCCTGCTCTTCAACACTTCCATTACCATTGCAAGACATTCCTCTGCCAAGAACCTCAGCGACCAGGGCGGCTTGACGCTCTTCAAAGGTTAACAATTCAGCCGGCATTTCTCCTTTAATCTGCAGTTTGGCAGAGTCTGGCGGTGATTCGAACTCGCGGCGCTGCTCCATTAGTAAGTGCCGCTGCCAGAGTGGGTCGCAGAGCACGAGAGCAGCAGGATGATTAACAACCTGATGCCAAGGCAAGCACGAATACCCTAAGCATGAAGTGTTATCATTAGCTGCAAGATTTTGTCGAAGCAGATGAATCGCATCCATGGGAAGCTCAAATGGATTTTCAGGTTTCACGCCCAAAGATGCAGAATAGAAAGGACCAGCACAATAACCATTATGATCGATACTATTATTGATCAGTCCCCTCCCTTGGTCCTGCAAATCCGGCATTCCCGCTTTGATTCCCATGCACAAGTCCATCGCAAGCTCAACAGCAATCGATCCTCACTCACCTCAAAAGAGCGCAAAACCAAAACAGCACATCAATACTGAAATCAAGAAACCTTTTCTAATGCCTGTACTTCTTTAACCTAGGGTTTTAACCACCAGAAGGCCATTACCGGCATTTGAGAGGCGTGGAATTGCAACCACGCGGAGACAGCGATGGATGGCCACTGAACTAAGCCTCAGCCAAGTAAAGGGCAGAAGCCTGAGCAATCGATGAAACCCCGCTAACTAAATTAGCAGAGCTCTGCCATCTATTCATCTTTCTCTTGAAATCAAACTGATATATATGACAAATGAACGAAAGGAAGGCGTAGCTAAATTTGGTAATGCCTCTACGGTTCGAACTGCATGCACCTCTTATCATTTTTATTCGTAAATTACAAATATTTACAGTGGCGTGGTGGTGTAGAGACTTACCACGATAATTCTGTTGAGCTGGATGGCGGCGCAGTGCGAAAATTTTAACTGGCTTACGGAATCCGTCCGAGCACGGCCGGCGATTGGACTGCCTCACGCCATCACTGGCAAATTAAAACACGTCTCTTCTCCAAAACCGTTCCGTCATGATCGGAACCTGTCCGCCCCGACGCCCATTCGACGGAGCGTTCTTTAAATCGGACCTCTGAAAATGTCGATTAAAGCGTCCGGCACCGGCAACAGGGAAATGGACGTTTCGCACGCCTCATACCCCACGCCGTCTTGTCAGCCAAAACGTAACGGGAGAGAGGGTTCGTGTCGGGATTCCAGAGCAGTAAGGTGCCTGAAACAGCCGGTTTTTGCAATGATTAGCTTTAAACGAATCGCCTCTCCGGTTTAACTCTGGCGGGTTACGAGCCTGCGTGTCGTAACTTGTGGCCGTGCCGACGCACGTGCCGCCGGACGGGGCTCCCGGCAAAAATGGAAAGCATCATTTCTCGGTAGTCGGGTAGAATATTCAGGTGTGTAATCAACTTACGTGTTTGATATTAAATGAATCGTGCGCGACATCTGAAGAGACCGCTAATGCCAAGGGCTCTAATTGGTTAATCTGAAAACGTGATGCATGCGTAGTGTATGCCGTGAGGATAAGGCAATAGTGCGGACGCGGCATCTCGCCGGCGCCGGAATTTGATGTCGTTTTCGAAATATTCTCTGAAATATCCCCATTCTCGAGGCTTATACGTACTTCATCTATAATTTGTAAATTATAATGACTTCGTTTTGCCAGCCCGATCGCCGATGCAATGGAGGATTATCCTAGGGCTAAGAGCTAAGGGGAATACTATAGGGCATTAAATGCCCGGCTACATGCTTTCGGTTAGCTCTTTAACACGCGCGCGCTGATAGATAAATAAAAAATACATGCCCGTGTTAAAGAGTTAATGAGGGCATGTAGCCAGGCATTTAATGCCCTATAGTATGTCCGTTAGCTCTTGCCTTATCCTAGTAGCAATTCCCCCGAGGAGGTGTTAAGGGATGAGGAGGTGTAGAGGGTTTCAGATGGGATTGTTAAATGAGAGATTGTATTTTGATTTGAAATCATAATGGTTATATTAAGTTTAGGGTGGTTAGTGTAGATATGTGTTTTTTTAATGGCTTCGAAGAGGTGATTTACAATGGGTTTATAGTGCTGATAGGTGAGTGTTAAGTATTAGATGGGTGGGTGTTAGATGTGAAATATTTTTTAAATTTATTTTTCTTTTATATTATGAATTTTGTTTTTATTAATAAAATTTACAAATAATTTTTTAGATGAAAGAAAGTAATAATATATTTATCACGTGAAAATATATATAACATATAAATTAATATCCATTTTACTATATAAATTAACATCCGTTTTATCATATAAGTTAAATAATGATTGCATAATTACTTTTAAATTTAATTAATAAGCAAATAGAGAGAGGGAGAGAAGGGAAGAAAATAATACCATGGTTTATCAATACCTTGGGCCATGTATGCCTTTGCTTATGTTATGGATCTAGGCTTTTAATTATTATGTTACAATACCATGGACCAATACCGTGGCTTATCGATATCACATGCCCAAAAACAATAACTTATTTCAAAATCAGAATATTTTACAAATACTTTATTTTAATTTAATTTTATAATATTTTTTAATTAAATCTAAAGAAAAAAGGTTATAATTACTTTTGAGATATATGTAAACCCTCCATCCTCACCACTACTAAAAGTATTCCCATAGAGATTAAATTGAGGTTTTAATCAATTAAAAATTAGAAAAAGTTTTTACATATAACATATGTGAAATTTATATAATAAAAATAATATTATAAAGAACTAGGATAGATGCATTTTAACCAAAGGTCCAAGCAAAGAGAGAAAACAAAGTGACGAACAATGATAGAGTAAAGATAGTGCACAATTCTTTTAAGTTTTTTACTATTGTATTTTCTTTGAGATGATTGACCCAAAATATAGGTTTGATATTTTACATCCATTTTTTTTTTAGATACTTTCTTAGATACAATACATTGTGATCATATTTAAGAGAGAGAGTGAGTAAAGATAGTGAAAGATAGTGCACGATTCTTTTAAGTTTTTTATTGCTATATTTTCTTTGAGATGATTGATCCAAAATATAGGTTTAATATTTTACATCCAGTTATGTTTTTTTAGATACTTTCTTAAATACAATGCAATGTGATCATATTTAAGAGAGAGAGTGATATGGAGGGGGAATAGAGTGGGAGAGAGCGAGAGAAAGGAATGAAGAGAGAGAGGAGAGGGGAGAGAGGAGGAGAGACCGAAGGAGAGAGATGGATTCGTAGGGGGAAAGATAGGTGTTGAAAAATGTGCAACAATAAATGTTAAATTAGAATGTGCTAAAAATAGACCTGCTAAAAATAGCATGTCTAAAAATAGCAGTTTGGCCAATGAACATTTTGGCCACCTTGGGTGAGAGATGAAACTGCTAAAAATAGCATTTCTGGGCCCCTTCCTATTTTTAGCAGTCCCTGATCTAACTATAGGAAGTAAAAATGAATTTGGTCTTAACAGCAGTTTAAAATATTAATTAAGTAATCTCCATGAGTTAATTAGTTAAGGAAAAACAATCTGGAAGCTTATGTGAGGAGATGCAACGGTTTATCTATTAATTGATGAATTTATCCATCAGTTAAAGAGATAATGATGAGTTCTAATTATGAGTTGTAATTAGTTGGCTCAGTTAACTAGGTCAAGTCCAGTTAGATTAATTTAATAAGCTGTTAAATTAATGAGATATAGTTTGTTAATGCTTGCATGCACGTGACAACTATTATTTCAGATAATTGAGCATTCCCTCATGGATAACTGATGCATGTCAATTCTGTCAGAGACCCAGTTGAGATCAGAGAAAGGACAGTGTACTATCAGTTGGATGAATATTTTTCCTATAAAGGAAGCTCATCCATGATGAGGATTTATCTCCTTCAAGTTTTGCAGTAGATCAGAGGTTAGTGAGTGTGTGAAGAGGCCAATTCACACAAGTGGTAGCACTGGCTCCAAGGAACTACACAAGGAAATGGAGGCTTGGAGGTAGAGGAGAAAGGTTTGTAGAAGGCGCTTGATTGTCTAATGAGTATAGAGGGATTGTACTGAGAGCCGGATAAACTTCTGAGCTAAGCTTTGTGAATTCAGACTATATTTCCACTTGTATGATAATACGAGATGGGGTTTTAGGTAGGTGCTTTCCCAGGTATTCTTCTGTGTTATGTGTGATGATTTCTTCTATTAGTTATATGTGTTCTTATTGTGTTGTCATGGTTGATTAAGCTTCTGCTAAATTGTTTGTAGAAGTAGATCAAGTGTTTTTCTTTAGTACATTACATTACCAGGTTGATCTACAGGTGGGAAATTTCTACATGGTATCAGAGCTAGATGATTTGTGGAAAAAGTTCTACATGGTATCAAAGCTAGCTGATTTGTAGGAAAAATTCTACAAAATTCTACAAGAGGGAGGGAAGAACAAAGACATTGAGAGATAGAGGTGGAAAGAGAGAGGGAGTGATAAGGGAGAGATGAAGATAGAATTAGGGGGAGAGGAGACGAGGGAAGGGAGAGAAAAGGAGAGGATAGATATAGGGAAAAACAAGGGGAAGAGAGTGATAGGGAGACATAGATATGGAGGGGGGCAAGAGGGGGATAGTGAGAAGGGGAGAGAGAGGGAGATAGTGACAAAGTTAGAGGGTGGAGAGAGAGTGTGTGTGTGATCGGGGGGAGAGACAAAGGGAGGTGAGAGAGATAGGGAGAGAGAGGAAGGAAGAGAGAGGGGACTTCAGATAGCGGAGAGAGAAAGGGGGAGATAGATGGAGTTGGAAGGGGGAAGAGAGGGAGGGAAGAACAAATACATTGAGAGATAGAGGTGGAGAGAGAGAGAATGAGTGATAAGGGAGAGATGAAAATGGAATGAGGGGGAGAGAAAATGAGGGAAGGGAAAGAAAAGGAGAGGATATATATAGGGAAAGAAGGGGAAGAGAGAGACAAGGAGACATAGATATGGAGGGGGGAGGGAGGGAGAGAGAAGGAGAGAAAGAGGGAGATATTGACAATGTTGGAGGGTGGAGAAAGAGTGTGTCTATGATGGGGGGGAGAGACAGAGGGAGGTGGGAGAGAAAGGGAGAGAGAGGAAGGAAGAGAGAGAAGAGAGAGAGATGGAGTAGGAAGGGGAAGAAGGACATAGAGAGAGAAAGGTGGAGAGGAAGAGGGAGTGACAAGGGAGAGATGCAGAGATGATGAGGGAAAGAAGAGAGAGAGAGAGAGAGAGAGAGTGTGTGTATGTTTTGGGGGTGAGAAGGAGAGACAAGGGGAGATAGAGATATAGATGGAGGTGGGAGAGAGGGAAGAAGAGAGAGGGAAGGAGGAAGAGAGATAGATATGGAGAGAGAAGGGGGGGAGAGAGAGAGAGAGGAAGAGGGAGGGAGAGAGATAGATAGGGAGTGGAAGAGAGAGATATAGAGAGATAGGGAGAGGAAGACGAAGAGATAGATAGATAAATAGATAGATAGATATGGAGATAGAGTGTGTATGTTTGGGTGTTGAGATAGAGATATAGATGGAGGGCGTAGAGAAAGACAGAGAGAGATAGAGAGAGAGAGAAGGGGAAGAGTAGAGAGGGGTAGGAAAAGGGAGAGATAGATAGATAGATATATATGGAGGCAAAGAGTGTATCGAGGATGACATAGAGAGATAAAGAAGGAGAGATAAAGGGAGATAGAGATATAGATGGAGGGGGCAAGAGGGAAGAAAAGAGAGACAAAGAAAGGGAGGGAGGAAGAGAGATAAATATGGAGAGAGAGAGAGAGAGAGAGCATGAAATGTGTTTAGGGGGATGAGAAAGAGAGTCAAATAAGGAGAGATGGAGGGAGGTATAGATATAGATGGCAGGGGGGAGAGGGAAGAAGAGAAAGACAGAGAAAGGGAGGGAGAGGTGGAGAGAGAAAGATGGGGGAGAGAGGGAGGGGGAGAGAGAGAAGGAGAGAGGGAGGGAGATAGACACAAAATTTGCATTGATTTCAGTGTAGATGTTGATTTCTACTACTATTTGATTGCTTGCACTAGATACATCAATTTCAATGTAGATATTGATTTCTAATCATATTTTATCACTTGCACTAGATGCATTGATTTTAGTATAGATGTCAATTCTAATCCTATTTAATACCTTATACTAGATGCATTGATTTTAGCGCAGATGTTGATTACTACTCCTATTTGATTTCTTGCACTAGATGCATTGGTTTCAGTGTAGATATTGATTTATAATCCTATATGATCGCTTGCACTAGATGGATTTATTTAAGTGTAGATGTCGATTTCTAATCCTATTTAATACCTTATATTAGATGCATTGATTTCAGTGTAGATGTTCATTTATACTACTATTTGATTGCTTGCACTAGATGCATTGGTTTCAGTGGAGATATTGATTTCTAATTTTATTTGATTGCTTGCACTAAATGCATTTATTTTAGTGCAGATGTTGATTTCTAATCCTATTTGATTATTTGTACTATACGCATTGATTTCAATGTAGATGTTGATTTCTGATTTGATGCAACTAGATGTATGATGTAGATTAATTTCAAAGTAATTATATTAATATTGTGCATTGATTTCAGTGTAAAAACATCTCTGCCCTTCCATCTATATCTCTATCTCCCATTGTCTCTCCTTCTGTAGCTCTCTATATCACCCCACAAACATACACACTCTCTCTCCATATCTATCTATCTCCCTCACCCTCCATTTTCCACTCCCTCTCTCTCTTCCCCTTCTCTCTCTCTAACACTTCTCTCTCTATATCTATATTTCTTCCTCCCTCCCTCAATTTTCCTCTCTCTTCTTCCCTCTCCCCCCCTTCCATCTATATCTCTATCTCACCCCCAAAACATACAATCTCTCTTTGAGTGTGCGCACATAAACATTATTCATGACATGAATTGACTTCTTTGTTGCAGTAATTCAACCATAAATACAATACTTGAATTTTCAAGCTAAATAAAATGTTCACTTACTCGAAATGTCTTCTTCTTAAAATTGTAAACTATTTGTAATTGGATACATTCTTATTATTCCCATTTTCTGTCATTCAACATTGTTAATCACTTTGCATCAAACACAACAATAGAAAATAACTAATAGGAGTGACAATAAGAATAGTAGAATAAAATAGTTTCAGATTGATCGTAATGAATATTGTTGTTAATTCACTAAATTCTTATTATTCACATTTTCTATCATTCAACATTGTTACATTGTCACTTTGTTGTTAAAAATTTTATTTCATCCTTCAAGTTACTAACGATTTCTCTTATCTCAACAAACTGAGGTAACTAAGCAAAGTTAAAGTTAAATTGACCAAATTAATATTAGACATATTTAGCATTTCTAAAATGATCAAAATAATTATATGTTCAACAAATTGTGTATGATTGTACATGACTGAAACCAACCTAGATCCATATTAACCCTGGATCTATCAAGCACTAAGAAGGATCAAATCTCTTGAGGTGCAAACCTTTCATCAAGTTTTTCACTCAAAGAAGTGGTTTACGCCTCAAGATATTTGATCCCTCTCGACGCTTGATAGATCTAAGGTTAAGATGCATCTAGGTTGGTTTATAATAATCATCTTCATAGGTGGTGGATATGTCATGTGTTATGCAACCAACTCACAAAATAGAAGAAAAGATAGATCAACGACTTCAAAATAAGCCTCTTCGATGGGGAAACCTCCTTTACATTACACAAATGAATAATTATTGGATGATTCAAATGAGAAAACCTCCTTTCTATATATAGGAGTCTAAGGGGTCACAATGTAATTAGCTAAAATAACAATAATAATGTAAGGGAACAACAATAACAATAGTGGGCTTTTATGGGACACAATAATAACAATATGTGGACAACAGGGGCACAACAATATCAATAAGGGGCTACAATGACAATAATAATGGGGGAATCACTAGTATTATGGGGAACTAACATGCCCCTCTCCTTCAAAAAAGTGTTGTCCTCAACGCTTGAGTAGTTCTAGATGCTTCTGTATAAAATTCTTATCCTCCCATGTGGAATCTTCAGTGGGTAAGTTCTTCCACTTGATGAGATACTTTTGAAATTGATCGATTTTGTAGTTTTGAGTTCTTATTTCTATAATTACTTCAGGTTCTAATACGATTTTTCCTTTCTCATCAAGTTCTATAAATATTGTTTGAACTGGGAGCTTGTCACTTATAACCTTCTTGAGCCCTGAAACATGGAAAACAAGGTGCACTTGGGAATATTTAGGAAGCTCCAATTCCTATGCCATAGTACCAATATTTTGCAACACCTTGTATGGAACATAATACTCTGGTGATATTTTTTTATCCTTCTTAGCTTGCTTGAGGGGCATTTGTTTATATGGTTGTAGTCATAGAAATACCCAATCACCTACATCAAAACTTCTTTTGTTGCGATGTTGATTTGCCTATCATTTCATTCTATTCTATGGCAAAGTGAGGTTATCCTTTAAGAGTTGGAGAACCTGTCATTGATGATCAATGTGATTTTCCACTACTTGAACCTTAGAATTTTCTCTTAAAGATGATGTGATGGACGGTGTATGATATCCATAAAGTGTCATAAATGGGGTCATTTTTGTTGTAGTATGGAAGGAAGTGTTATACCACCATTCAACCAAAGGAAACCACTTGACCCATTATGTTTGTTTATCAGATACAAAGCAACAAAGATATCCTTCCAAAAAAAATTTCACTATCTTAATTTGCCCGTCAGATTGAGGATGATAAGGTCAGCTATGAGCTAACTGAGTACCTAGACAAGAAAATAATTCGATCCAAAAATTTCCAATGAAAATGGGATCTCTGTCACTTACAATAATCTTTGGGTTTCCATGTAGCTTTTGAATTTTTTCCATAAATGTAGTAGAAACTATACCAGCTTTAAATGGATGAGATAATCCACAAAAGTGTGCATACTTGGTAAGTCTATCAACTACCACCATGATGACGCTCTTTCTTTTGGACTTGGGTAAACCTATGATAAAATCCATTGAAACCACCTCCCAACACTGATTTGGAATGGATAAAGTTTGTAACAGACCTGGGGTCTTAATTGTCTCAACTTTATTTTGTTGGCAAACCAAACATTCCGCCACAAATTTTTGAATATCAGATTCAAGGGCATCCCAAAAAGTATCCTTCTGAACCTTGTGGTAAGTTTTTAAAATTACTAAGTGCCCTCCTAAGGGAGAGATGTACAATTCCAGAAGAATCTTTTGTTTGAGTTGGGAATTCTTACAGAGGTTTAAGCGATCTGTGTACCATAACGAATCACTTTTCCAGCTAAATGTATCATAAGTACTGAGATCTTACTGCAACTTTTGAATGAGTACCCACACTTCTTCATCATTCTTCCATTCATCCCTTGATTCATTTATCCAATCTGGTTGGATGATAGAAATTGTACAAAGCAATGCTTTCACATCCTGATTTTTTCTTGAGAGCGCATCTACAACAACATTTTGCTTCCCTTTTTTATAGATGATTTCAAAGTCATAACCCAACATCTTTGTGACCCATTTTTTATGCTCTTCTAAAGATAATCTTTGTTCTAGAAAATGTTTAAGACTATCATGATCTGTTTTTACCTTCAAGTGTCTTCCCATTAGGTAAGGTCGCCATTTCTTAAGTGCATGTAGTATTTCCAACATTTCCTTCTCATAAATAGCTTTGTGTAAATAATTTTCTTTGATTAGATGACTTTCAAAAGCAATGGGTCTTCCTTCTTGCATTAAAATAACACCAATTCCATTTCCTAAGGCATCACATTCCACAATAAAGTTTTTTGTGAAGTCTGGCGTAGCTAAGACTGGCGTTTGGCACATTGTCTCTTTAATATGTTAAAAGGCCTTTTTTGTTTCTAGAGTCCAAGAAAATGCATCTTTCTTCAGTAATGTTATCAGAGGTGTTGCTATTTTCCCATAATTCTTAACAAACTTGCGATAATACCTTGTCAACTCGAGAAATCCTTGTATATGCTTTATGGATGTGGGGATTTTCCATTCCTTAATGGCTTTAATTTTTCTAGGATCTATCTTAACACCTTCATGATATACAATATGACCCAGATATTCCACCTCTTGTACTCCAAAGAAACATTTGGAGGTTTTTTCATATAATTATTTCTCCTCCAATAGTTTGACCACCATTTCAACATGTTGAACATGATCCTTCCAAGACTTGTTGAATATTAGTATATCATAAAAAAATACTAACACAAAATTTCTAAGCATTTGAAAATGGAATTCATCAAACCTTGAAATATAGAAGGTGCATTGGTAAGGCCCAAAGGCATGACCAAAATTCAGAATGATCCTCATGAGTTCTAAATGTTGTTTTCGGAATGTCTTCAGTCTTCATTCTGATTTGATGATATCCTGAATGAAGATTCAAATTGGTGAAGTAAATTGCTCCATGTAATTCATCCAATAATTCATCAATGATAGGAATGGGAAATTTATCTTTAATGGCGAGCTTGTTGAGCTCCCTATAGTTCAGACACATGCACCATGATCCATCCTTCATGTGCACCAATACTACTAGAGTAGAGAAATAAATTTGAATAGGTTGAATTATACTAGCCTCTAGCATTTCTGCAACCATACATTCAATTTCACTCTTTTGGGCATAGGGATGTCTATAAGGCCTGATGATGCTTGGAGGAACACTTCCTGGGATCAAATTAATAGTATGATCATGATCATGAATAGGTGTGAGGCCTTTCTAAGTCTCTAATACCTCATGTTGGATGTTATCCCTTAAAGTCCCTATGAACACATCAATCATATGCTCCTCTGGAATATCATTTACCCTTATATTCAATTTTTAGAAGTCCTCAATGTGATCCACCATTGAACCCTTTTGTTTGAAATTTATCAATTGGCTAAAGAAGGTGTTTCTCTTTGTATCCTCATAATGTGTTATCATTTCGTCCATAAAATTTGACCAAGTGACAATTTGTTTACGAGAGAAAAGCCATCGATACCATATAAACTTTGTTAGCCTCCTGCTACAACAGGTTACTCATATTTCATGATTGACGTTTTTACAGGCCAAATATGTCATACTTTGCATGCTTCAATGCTCCATATTTGCTCACAGACACCAAAGAAAGAGGCCATGAAAGAATGCTAATCATGCTAATCAGAGCTCAACTTCTGCATTCCAATTTTGAAGAATTATTCCATTTTTGAAGACTTTCCATGCTAAAGGGAGGTCCAAATAGCTTAATCTTGGTCTCCTTAGGTTTCAATTTCCTGTTTTAGAATATAGAGAATGAATATCTATCCAAACGGTTTAATCTTGGCGGATTCTTAGACAGGTAGAGAAGCAAAGGAGCCCAACAGTTTAATCTGGGCCCTTGGAAGAAATTAGGGTAGTCTATAGATAGGAGGATAGAAAAAGAAAATTTGAAAAGCTGGGTCTGCAAGTCTAAGTGCACCCAAACCAAAAAGAAGAAAAAATGTTAGGTAAGTAAGCTGAGTAGGTAGCTTTGTGGTTGCAGAATCATTGATTATGATCAGTTTTGTGTTTTCAAAAGTTATATCCATTCGATCAGTATAGCAAGGCAGTTCCCATTTTGAAGGACTTCAAGCGAGGCATGTTTAACTTCCCCTTCTTTTCTCCCCTAAATCATTTACTAACTCCCCCTAGAGAGGTCAAGATATGCTTGATAACTCTCCTTTTCATCATTTTCATAACAATTCACCCTAGTAAAGATCTGCTTTACTCAATCAATATTCATACTTCCTTTATGGATCATTGCTTCCTTGAAAAAGTCTAAGATTAACATACTTAGCACTTTCTTATCACTGGTCATATTAACCGTTAACCTTACTATATAGCTCCCTATCTATCTCCTCATCCCTTATTTTTAACTATGTTAATAACTCCCTTATATATTTATCCCCTCCCTTTGGTTGAAAAATAACCATAAGTACACTTGGGAATTGCTAAGTTTGTCTGAAACATAGCAAGAACCCTCATCTTCCCCTTTCAAAACCATCTTCCAATACAGTGGACTTCTTCCAAAACATGTAATTCTCTCTCTTAAGGTTATCGGACCCCTTCTGAGACCACAAATAATCTTCAAAACCATATATTCCCCTCCTCCGATCACAAACAACCCTTGCCGATTGCCTCAACATTCTTCCGATCCTGGTGGACCCCCTCGGACGGGATTATCACAATCGAAGGTCGCAAGGGTATTATGGCTCACTGTTGTTTCTTCCCGATGGACGTTCCGCCGATGACATTTCGTAATCGGCGTATCGAAAATACCATATGCCACATATATATACGCCCCTCCCCCATTAGCCGATGCGATATCGCTAGTCGGCGATTGGCGACTGCAAGGGTCATGCGCCCGAGATGCATTCCGCTTCCTTTGCTCCGATGCGACATTGCCACTACATCAAGAGAGCATATCGCTTCACAAACACTTCCTCGCCGCATGCCTCTATTTATTCACGTATTTTGTTTAAAATACGATTTATCATTAAAAACTCGCTTCACTACAAATTCATCGCAAATTCGCAACATTTTAGCTATTACTATCGCATCGCAGAAATACATAAGGCATCGTACCATCCAACACCCTGCCATGTCATCCTGCCACATCACCCGCTAATGTCATCCACCGTACCAGGAGGTGTTGCTAACGTCATGCTGACGTCACCCGCCAAAGAAAGGAGCGCAAGCGCGAAAAAGCATCTTAGGAGGCCCATATTCAAATTCTGAGGTAGTTTTCGATGCGTGATTAGCGCCTAGCGCTAATCGCGTATCGCTACGAGAAATAGGCCATATTGGAGAATCTTTAGGGAATATTTTGATTCCTTGGCCAATTTTGCACCGAAAAGGGTCGAAAAGGCACGATTTCACAGTTTGGATCGTAGTGGAAGACAGAGAGAGACCCGGTTCAGGCATTAATGAGTATCAGAGCAAATGCGGAGCCAAAATCCACGTCAAAGGGTATCAGTGTTGCCGAAAAGTGTATCAGAGAAGATCTTCTCAGGGCTCGAGGTGAATAGAACATTAAAAGAAATCCTCAAAGGTCAAGAAGCAGTTAAGGAACCACTCAGCACTCATCATCACAATCACTGCACATTAAAACTCACATGAGACCAATGGACCAGAACTCAAAATGCAGTTATGACAGAAGCACTGCACCAGGCCGTCAAAGACACCATACTAACTCATTTTTGATCCAGCTGCCTCGGGCGCAGCTCAAGGGATGTTTACTCGCACTTAATTCCATCACAGGTTTAGGTTTAAAACACTTTTTCCCACAGACCTATTAAGGTCGGTTGTAATAAAAACTCCAGGATATTTTACCTATAAAGAGGGCCCAAAACAATGTAACTGGGGGGTTGGTTGGTTGTTTGATCTTTGTTAGTTCGATATTTTTCTCGAGCAGAGACTCGCACTGTAAATGTGATACTTTCTATAATCAAAGACTGCTGAGAGCATGGGTTCTGAAACTGTCTGCTGTGTTTAACTGGTCGAGGAGTGACTATGGAATTCTTGTGCTCCTACATGGTTCAATAAGTGTTTCTTTAACTCTATTTAGTTCTTATGTTTGTGTTATCATCAATCCACCATCTAAATTGCAGAAAAGAAGAATATTTTAGGATTTGCTTGGCTGCACCTTAGGCTCAATTTCTGCAATTTCTTCATGTTTTCATTAGGAATAGTTGTGAACATGCATACTTAAATGATCTTGTTTACGCTGTTTCTTTCACATATGAATGCTAGTTTAGGAATTCTTAACTGCTCCTAGATAACCATTCATTCACCTCTTTCC
>APFE031488964.1:0-62340 GCA_000404065.3 Pinus taeda
TCATTGCTTTCATTATCATTGGAGCAATAGAATTTAGAAACTTGTAAGTTGTGACATTATTTTGGTGTAACTGGATTTTTTAGTAAACCATCATTTAGAATAGTATGTATATGTATCAATTAATAATTTATTTCCTAATTCCTTTCTCTTATTGGATGGATTTGAAAGCTAAACATTGGTGGCATGCTATTTTTGTTTCTTAGGGTGTCATATATTTATATTTTGTATGAAATATTATATTAGATAATGTCAAAAATTATCTTTGAATTTTCATGGAACTTAGTATTATTATGAATCTAAATATTTAGGTGAAATAATATAATTTTTTGGTTTTAAATGATGATTTAAGGATATGCAATGGATAACCATCAAGTATTTTATCTATGACTAATTATATACTTTCAATAAGAAAATGCGTTCTTCTATGCTGAGTTCACTGACATTTATACTTCTCGGATTCTTAACTGAGATGATCTCAAGGGCAAGACTCCTTGCCTTGGTGCAAAGGCTTCTAACAGTTGAGTCCTTATCCTTAAAAACCTTCCAATTTCGTGCCAGCCAAATATTCCATAGCATATTGTGGGGAAGAATGTCCCAGTCTCTCTTCACTGTGTTATTTTTCCTATGCTGCCAGGGGTAGTTTTTTTTCCATTTGTAAAGAATTTCTCCTATGGTGTTTTGGGTGTTCCATGGGATTTGATTGTTATGAGACAAGTTCCTGCAACAGTTGATGGCAAAAGGGAATTCAATAAAGAGATGATGCATTGATTCTTCAGTAGCTAAGCAGTTAGGACAACGTGAGGGGCCATTAATTCCCTTTTGCAAATTTTCGACCGTGAGGGTTTTCCCTTTGAGGAGGGTCCAGAGAAAAAACTTGATTTTTGGAATTGCCTCAGATTTCCAAACCACCTTCCAGTGGTGCCAACTTGGCATGGGGTAGCTGATGTTGCAAATATAATGGTGAGCAACTTGGATGGTGTAAGAGGATCCGGATGGGTCCCAACGAAACACATCAAGATCGTTCTTTTTGACAAGGGCTATACTGTGCAAAAGGGATTGAAGGACAGAAAGACTTGCATTAAGACTATTGGGTATGGCTGGGAAGGCCCAACCTGACCAAAGAAGGGTGTGAGGATACCATTGGGAGATCTAGTCCAGGTAATGAATGCCTGTTCTTTCAAAAAAGGAAAGGATAGGGTGGACTCCCCCATGTCTGTTTATTGGTTGTAGAACCATGATTCTGTCTGCTCCAATATTGATGCTTGCACCTCCCTTGGGGATTTTTGAAGTATTTTGAGCAATTAGTGGAATTGCTCTCTTGCATAATCGCCAAATTTTGGAGGATTCTCTATTGGGAATATCTCGATCAAGAAGCTGTTGTCTAGGAAAATTGAGGTATTTAATTTCCAGAACTTTTTTCCACCATGCTGGGAGTCTAGTAATGAGTATCCAGACAATTTTGACTCCAAAGGCTAAATTGAGAAATTTAGGAGATCTAATTCCAATACCTCCTCGGTCTTGGGGTTGGATCACCTGCTTCCAATTAATCAAGTTGAATTTCTTTTTATCATATTTCCCCCCTGCCATAGGAATTGGCGAAGGACGATTTCCATTTTTTTGTGGAAGGAGGTTGGAGCTTGAAGAAGAGAAAAATGATATAGGGGGAGAGAAGATATACCTGACTTAAGAAGAGTGAGGCGACCAGCTGGGTTGAGCCAAATAGATCCCCACTGCTGCACTTTTCTTTTTATTTTGTCAACTACTGTGTCCCAGACTTCTGCTCTCAAAGGTCCAACACTTACAGGCATGCCCAAGTAAGAGAAGTGAGTCCAATCATACTTGCATGTGACTCCAAAGATGACGACGATATTGTGAAGCACCTGTACTGTTGTGTTCCAGCCATATATGCAGCTTTTCAAATTATTTACCATTCCGCCAGAGTAGCTTATGTATTTTTCAAGGAGAGATTTGAAGCACTTGGCTATTGTGGTGGAGGCCCTTCCAATCAGCAGGGTGTCATCGGCAAATTGTGAATGATTTATGTTCTTGACCCCATCCCCAAATTTTATTCCTGTGATTAAGCCAACCCTCCGGTTGAAGTCCAACGCTCTGCTGAAGGATTCAACCATTAGAATGAAAAGATAAGGTGAGAGGGGGCAACCTTGTCGGAGGCCTCTAGAGGATTGGAAAACTTCTCCAGGTCTGCTATTTACAAGAGGGGAGATCCATGGCCCCGAAATGTAGGCTTGAATGAGGTTGAGAAAGCGGTCATCAAATCCCATCTTCTTCAAAGCTGCCAAGAGGAAGGAGTGTCTCACTTTGTCAAATGCATTGGCCAGATCAAGCTTGAGGATAAACCCTTTCTCATTTCTGGTTGGACTCGAATGGATGGCTTCTTGCAAAAATAAAATGGAATAAGTTATTTGTCTGTTGGCTAAGAATCCCCCTTGATTTTCGGAAATGAGAGAAGGGAGCAAAGGCTTTAGGCGGGTAGCAATGATTTTTGTCAAGATTTTATAGGAGTTACAGAGTGATATGGGCCTGAAACGAGCAAAGGAAGATGGCCTGTTTTTTTTGGGGATGAGTGCTAGATGAGTAGCATTGGTATATCCTCCTATTTTTCCTTTTCGTTGGATCCAATTGAGCATTTTTGTCAAGTCCTTTTCAATAATTCCTCAGAATGCTCGATAAAAGCAGATGGGAAAGCCATCCGGTCCTGGGGCTTTATCAGGTTGAAGAGTCCAGATTGATCTCCTGATTTCCTCCTCAGCTATATCCTTGCTTAAAATGTCATTCATTTCCCTGCTTATCCCTGTTGGGAGATGCTGCAATAAATCTGTATAATCCTCTGCTTCCTTTGTTTCAGTTAGTAGGTCCTGATAGTGATCTGTAGCAGCTCTTCGAATGGCTTCTTGAGTGCTTTGTCTATCACCTTCTGCATCTAGGATGGAGCTAACACTATTCCTTATCTTTCTGGTTTTCGTTTGCTTGTGAAAAAAAACTGAGTTCTTGTCACCCCCTTGTAACCATAATTGTCTCTATTTGAGCCTCCATTTTGTTTCCTCTTCTCTGTTAACTCGGTATAGCTGTAAGTAGAGTTCATTTTCCTGCTGTTTGTTCTCTTGGGAAAGGTCATTATCCTCTATTTCTCTTTGGATACTCTCCAAATTGTTCTTAATTTCATTTTTTACCTTCTCTGGTTGTTGATACTTTGTTTTAGCCCATTCTTTGATGGCTTGTTTTGTTTTCCATAGTTTTGTTTCCCAAATGAAACTGGGAGAGCCTTCCACGTGTTGGATCCAAGAGCTGTAAACAATTTCTGCAACTGCTGGTATATCATTCTAGAGAGAACTGTATCTGAATGGAATGGGCCCAAGTTTAGAGTTATTGGGAAGTGGTCGGAGGCAGAGCACGTTAGAATGTTAGCATATCCGACGGAGAAAGTAGAGAGAAGTGTAATATTGATGAGAATTTTGTCCAACTGCTCCATGATGTTACCAACACCCATCCTGCGGTTGTTCCAGGTGTATCTACGGTTTTTTGGAGGGACATCCATAAGATCATGCTCCTGCATGATATTTTCCAACTATATTCTATATGGATCAGGCGTAAAACTGCATCCCCTTTTCTCATTAGCGTGGAGGATTAAATTAAAGTCACCTCCTAGAATAATGTTAGTGTTCTCTTTTGCGTCCAGACTGTCTTTTAGATCATGCCAACAACTATCCTTATCTCTGCAGTGATTCGGCACATAGATGTTGTAGATGATAATGGCTTGCTGATCTGCTTTATTTTCTAGAGTTGTTTTGATCCAGTGTTGATCTATTGTTTCCGAAATATAGTTCCATATACCTTGATTCCAAATTGTTGCTATTCCTCCTGAGGCTCCTCTTGCCTCACTAATGCTTCCTCTATACTGTCTCTGTTGCTCAATGAATTTATTCATTTCCTTGTGGTTTTGTTTTGTTTCTTGTAACATAATAATTCCTGGATTCTCAGAAATGATAAGATCCCTTAGGGCTGCTACCTTAGAGGGGTGCCCAAGTCCCCTGATGTTGCAAGATAATATTTTCATCATTGGATATGCAGTATGTGGGAAGGTTCTCGCCCCCCTTGGTCCTTGTTGATTGCTTTTTTTTCATGCTGCCCCAGGATATAAGTTTCTATGGGTGTCTGCGTTCCCATTGCTATGTCCTTTTGCCCGTTCTCATCCCTATGTTGCTTAGCAGATTTCCTACCTGGGCTAGGTTTCTTGGAGGGTTCACTAGAACCCCCGTGATCTTTAGAGGCTGAGAGGAAATAGTAAGAGGCAATGAGGATTCGATAGTGTCTTGGCGTTGGCTTTCAGGGAGAGGGGGCTCCTGGGGATCAGGAGGAGAGTGGGGGGATGAGGGGTCTTCTTCCTCCAAAGATTTGAAGGGGTTTGATGTAGAGGGTAATGGCTGAGTCAAGATGGGAGGGGAGGAGAAGGATGCAGCTTGGATTTCTGGGGGAGGCTTTGGTTTTGGGCCAGATTGTTTGGGGTTTGATTTCTTTTTTATGACTTGTTCCCATGTGTCTTCACTGGCTTCAACATTTTCATTCATTTCATTTTATTTTAGTTTACTACACCTATTAGCAAAATGACCATATTCATGGCATACCTTACATTTGAACGAGATTTGTTTGTAGTCCAGCTGTTGAATATGGGTCCATTGGTCCACTTTGATCTTGATTGCTTCCGGAAGGCCCTTTCCTAAGTCAACTTCAACACAGATCCTTGCACATGTGTGCATGTTGTCCTTTGGTTCACATCTGTCGATGTATTTTTCGACAGCGTTCCCAATGGCTTTGACCGATTCATCTCCCCAGCAATGAAGAGGGAGATGGGGAAAGCGAACCCAAACCAGGACTGCATTAGGTATATCCGTTTTTGGGTCAAAGTCAGGGGACCATCTATTCAGATAGAGACCTCTCGAATCCATGAAGTAGGCACCCTTTCTAAAGATGAGATTCCGGTCTTCTTTGGTTTCAAAGAGGAATGTGTAGTAACCCCTTCCACATAATCTTATTGCGATTTTTCCTTGGATGTTCGCATTCCAGTTGTGCTCCACCCATTTCTGTACAGCTCTGGGAGAGGGCCACAGGCCAGTAAATTGTCCAACCAGACCTCTCTCTACTAGAGAGATTGCTGCCTTTCTTGGGAGACTAGGGGAAGGGAGATTTCTGGGATGTCAGCCAGTTTCTTGATGAACTTTGAAGTTGTGGGTTTGTTTCAGATGGTAGCATTTTCAGAAATGAGAGAGGTGAAGATCTCAGCCTGGTCTTCATTGTCTTGCATCTAGGAGGGGTTTATCCCATCCATGGAAAGGCCAGAAGGGACCTAGTCGCAGCACTGGCCGGAGGAGGAGGGCAGAGCCTAACTGCGGGGGTGTCGAGGGGAAGACTGGAGGCCCAGTAGCAGGGGCTGCCAGGCGGGAGGCCTGCGGAGGGCCGCAGGAGGCGAGGTTGCAGGGGCACGGGAGCTCCGGTTCAAAATCTTGCACGCGATCAAAAGGTCGACATTGGAGCTTGTACATTTTTGCGCCTTATGGTGGTGTGAAATTTCTCCATGTCTCTGTTATCAAGTTATGAAAATCAGGGTGATTCAGCCAAAAGGCTTCAAAGCGAAAGGGCCTGCGAACATTGTCTCCCAGTCTTTGCCAGTGAAGCCTAATAGGCCAATGGTCCGATCCAGAGAGTGGAAATATAGAGGCCAAGAGATCCCCGCCAAGATGTATTACATTATCAGAGATCAGGAATTTGTCTAACCGAGATGCAATTTGGTGGGCATCTGCACGCTTGTCGTTCCAAGTATAAACGCCATTGTTGAATTCCATATCTATAAGCCTGTCATTATGAATGAAGTTTTTGAATTGCGTGCTTTCACAGTCCAGCTTGATCCGTCCTCCTCTTTTTTCCTCCAATCTTGTAATCATGTTGAAGTCCCCTCCTGTGATCCAAAGTGGGTGGGATCTTTCTGAGTTGATCTGAGTTAGGGTATTCAGTGTGTCTACTTTGTTTGTTGCCTCCTGGGGGAAGTAGACATTAGTTAAGTGTCCATGAACATTTGTCCCTATTAAATGAAACTTGGCCTGAATAAAGTGTTTACTGGCATGTATGTTGGTAAGTGTTATAGCTCTATCATCTCAAACAATGGCTAGCCCTCCTGAGGCTCGCATGGCTTCCACCGCCACTTCTTTGCTTCCTGGCCACGCTTTGGCAAGGATATGATCCAACGTTGTGGAATTACACTTGGTCTCCTGCAAGAAGAGAATTTGAGGCTTTTTCTGGTTCTTCCTCTTTTATATTGGAGACACAATATTTAAGAGTTGTTATATGGTAGATAGTAAAGATGAGATGGATTGTCAAGCATATGTTGGTAGGGGTGTTGTTGGATTGTCACAGTAAAAAAAATGATCTAATGGATAAAATGAATTCTTTCTTCCAAAGAAATTTTCCATGTTGAGGAGAAACTTGGGAGTGGTAGCTGATGGTTCCCTAAGCTAGGTCAAGTGCTTGCAATGGATTAAAGATCAAATTCTGTTGCAAAGTCTCACGAGGAATATGATTATGCAATAAATGCACATGAAAAATTGGAAGTCAAAGTCTAGGACTCATTACAAAGAAGCAATTCAAACAGTCACCACTAAGTTTTGAATGGGATCTAAAATTTGACTTTCTCAAAATTGAATGAAGTTAGAACAACTCTGAAATGACCCTAAACAATTAATGTTAATATTCAAAATTTAAGTAAAATTTGACATTATCCTTATCTTTCCTTTTGAGAATGTCAACTTTTACTTTAACTTTAAAATTTAAATATTACCATTAATTACTCAGGTTAGGTTTTGTAGGGCCCTGGGGTTAATATATTTTTTTTCCTTTTAAGTGTTTTTTATTAAAAAATTAATATTTGGTGGTCATTAGCTATGTTGTGCTACATTCTTCAGAATTGATTAGTTTAGTAGAGAACTAGTCACTTTGGTGTTTTAAGGTCGGTTCAATACAAGACCAGCCTCAGCCAATCGAAACCACCAAAATAGAGTAGTACAACTCTAACACCATTGGGACCAACCAATTCCACTAGTTCTAGGCTAGTACCAATAAGAGTGTGCCCTTCTCATCATCCTCTCAAGTTGTTTTGTTGGATCCTTTCAAGAATGGTGATTTTGAGAGTGCCATAAACTGTTGGACTGTTGTGAGCACCTAAGATCATAAGTATTTAAGCCTTGACAAACAAAAATTTGCAAGGAACTAGTACAAACATCCCAAAACACATTTAGTGAGGATGTGCATGCAAGGAACTATTACAGACCTCTGAAGATACTTAGTGAGGACATGCATGACCAAAATGCATTAGAAAAAAATATCCACCCTCAAAAACCCTGCCTAAAACATTGAAGTGTGGTGCAAAACAAATTGTTGGTAGGCTATTAATGCTACCAACAATCATTCCCTCTCCAATTTCACAAGAAGCTCCTACTCAAGCTACCTCCTCCACTATGGTTATAGTAAGTTCTTGCAACTCTGTGAGCTATAAGAAATTAAAACTACCTTCAAATCTCCACCAATCTTAGGGAACTCGACTTCTCTGCATACCCCAACTATTTTGGGTAGATTGATCATTTAACTGGATGATCACTGAGTTTGACTGAAGTCCCACTGTTTATATTACTTTCCACTAGTTCCTCCAAAAGTTATAAATAGTTTAACTGACAAAAACCTGAGATAATTGACCTCTATTGCTACAAATTAGCATTCGCATATGCTAAACTAAACTCTAACTCCTCCACCTCGAATTTATTAAGTAAACTAGGTGACACAAGCCATGTCACACAAGTTAACATTGTCCAAGTTGTCTGTTGATGTGGAAAATTGAATTTTTTCAATTTAATCAAGGAAAAATCAAATTGATAATTTCTTGTTGTATTTTTCAACACATAGTTCACTGGAATGTATTACTTTCACTATGAACTTGGCATAGTTCACATGTTGAGATCATAAGGTTTTGGGCCGATGTAGTTCTATGTGTTGTGTATATAAAGAATAGGTGTCCATATCTTGCTGTTAGAAACAAGACTCCCTATGAAATGTGGTATGGCCACATTCCTTCTGTGAGGCATCTCAAGGTTTTTGGTTCCTCCTGTTATGCCTTCATACCTAAGCAACAAATAAAAAAACTCAGGGCAAGGAGTCACAAATGTATCTTCTTTGGGTAGTCATACCTCCAAATCATGCCATCTCTATGATGAAGTGAATAAGAAGTTTATAATATCTAGTGATGTGATCTTTCTTTAGTCTTCCAATATTGATAATGTTGTTGAGTGGCAACTTAATTGTTTGAATAGGTTCAAACATGAAAAGTATTTTCAAGAGTTTAATAGTGATATTCCACATCTCCTTCTCTTAGCTCTATACTTTCTATGAAGAGCCTTGAAGAAATCAGGTTGAAGGAAATTCCTACCTTTGCTTTGTCAGGAAAGAGCTAAGAGACTACTAGCAGCAGGTAGCCAAATTTGATAAGTAGTGAGGGTACATGCCAGATACAAAGCAAGGATTAATGCAAAGGAGTGTACTAACTATATACATATCATTAAACATATTTCATCCTACATAGGATGCCTTGCATCGTACCTGGTTAGTTGTAAGATCATGTTGGTCACAACCTCTGTAGCTTAAATAAACAAGTGGTATTTCTCTTCATCTTCTAGCTATGTAATAAACAAGTGAAGGGGATCAAGACACGTACAGGAAACAATGGAATGACTTTCAGTTCTTGCAACCATGCATTTCATTGAAGATAGAATGATACGACAACGATAAGCAAACTTTTAAGCTACAATAAGAGGTGTATTTCAAAATATGTGCTTTGTTTTCCATACCTAGCCTCCAAAGGGTTATGCATCAGATGGAGTCTTCATGCGGTCCTGATATTCTATCATACCTTGGGTTCCTTGGTCTACTTATTTTTATCCTTAGCTCCTTGAGAGTCATCTATCATGTCATCTTTCTTTGTGGCCCCTGAGAGACATAATTGTGTATTTTCAGCAAGAAGTGACCGTTGCGGAATGAGGCCCTGGGAGGAAACATTTACAAATTTTTAGTTGGATGAAAGGCACTACTATTGGATGAGTTCGTGGGAGGACACATCTATGCAATTTCAGAATGTAAGGCAGACTGGGTAGTCAAGGGAAAAAACTACACAGTTTCTGGAGACATTGGGTTCTGGCTGAGGGAAGGACATTGGAGGAAACCACTCCACAGTTTTGAATGCTAAGGGAGGTTGGGATTTGTGTGCGTTGCACAATTCCAATAGGCAAGGGAAAATATTGAGGGTTACGTATGTGAAGTGCGCAGTTCAGGAAAGTTGGTTGAGGCTAGGTTGATAAGGATACTCCGAAAGTTGGCTAAGTGTGGGAGCAGTGGAACTGATGTGAACAATGATAAAACTTGACTACAATCACACAATTGAAAACTTAGCGATACAACATAGACCATCTAGAACATATAACACATACTTCGCTTAATGAAACAACGTTTGTGGCATCTTACGACAAGTGTGGCTCTGATGATAGACTTTGGGGTGATGATAGATTGTGTGAAATGAGTTTGAAACATGTCTATGTGGTGAGGACAACCCATTCTCATAAATATTTTAGCTTGAATCAAAACAAACCTCCCTTTGCATGACAAGCGATAACCCACATGCCCAAAGATCATAGATTCTATGTAAAAATAAAAGCATGAATGACTCGTAAGATCGAAAAGGGGAGATTGAGATCATGATCAACTTAGAAATGAGTGAATAAGGAACTATTGATCACAATATCCATATTAGGCTCCAAAATTTAAGTGCAGGCCAAAATTTTTGAGGGTATTGCAGCCGCTACAATTGAGACTTCACCTTCTTGGTAGCTTCTTTTTCAACCAGTGCCTTGAGTTCTACGAACTTGGAGAATGTCTCATCTTTCTTCCACAAGAAAAATATCCAACACTTACGTGAGAAGTCATCAATAAAAATGAAAAAATATTTGTGTTTAACCGTGTAGATTGTCGAGAAAGGTCCATAGACATCATAGTGGATCCTTTCTAGGACTGCATGTGCTTTGTTGTCCTGATCATGGAATGTGGATTTTATGTACTTTTGTAATGTACATCCTTTGCATATATCCTATTGCTTAAGTGCTCATTTAGAGAGGCGAGTGGTTATTTGTTCTATAATATTTGAGGTACCATGATACAAATGACCAAGTATTTTGTGCCAAAGTTCATTGACATCGCGACCTTCACTTTCTCTGCCTTAGTGCTTAATGTAGCACATTCTTCCACATATAGCTTATACAGGTTCTTCACATGAACCCCAATCTGCTTCACCTGCCCCGTGGCTATGTGTCTCAAAAATGCTTTTCCCTTGTTGAATATCACTTCACAACCATGGTAAACCAACCACTCAGTGAATGCTAGTAGATAGACCCCTAATCCTTTACCTTTACCTTTTTTCACTATCGCCTCATATTGAAATTTTGGAGACAAAATATTTATTTTCTCTTTAAAAATTGTCTTAAAGTTCCCCTCCGTGTAGTAGTGCCGAATGCAACAATAGATAAGTTGTCTCTAATTGTATCAGCATATATGAAAGGGACAGAAGAGGAATTGATGTCCGAGAAATCTTGTCAGTAAAACTTGTCGCGTTCTTCTTAGTCGACTACCCCCACAAAACAAAGAGCCCAAAAAACCGTTGTCTTTATTAAGATAACGTGAATGGTAAGTAAAATAAAAACCTCGGTATAGGCGCAAGACAATAGTTGTCTACAAGCTGGCCGACTTAGGGCGCACTGTCACAGTCAAATTTTCAGTTGTAATTAGATAATATCATCTTAAATTGATATGTTTGTATCTTAATTGTTAATTGTATTAAACATAGGTTTTTTTTTTCTAAGTAGTACTGATCTATTAATATAATACAAAAAAAGTTACAGAGAAACCTGATCTCAGAGATGTTAAGCATCAGTCATCATCACAAAATGCAACAGTTGGTATTGGACTGCCCCAACATAGGGGAAACTAGTCCAAGAAGCTTTGAAGACTGCCCCTATTATGGGGGAAACCAGCCATTGAACCATAATAACTATTTCAAATTAGACCTTGGTTTTCCAAAATGAACAAAGAGGAATGTAATCCTAAAGCAAAAAGACAGGGACATAACCAAGTAGCAGTATGCCATTTCCACCTGGTAGAGAGTCAACCAGAGAATTCAAGACACTTGGAGTGAAGACATAACACATCCAGACCACAAAACCATGAATCATAGAAACATATCCGCTTGGAAGTCGGACACCTTTGCGAGAGACCAAAAACCACAAAAAGTGAGACGAATCCACCTAGGATCCGGAGACCTTTGCATGAGGCCAAGTGTTAGGCTGGTGGTTCCTCCAGAGCTAACTCTTCCACAATCCGGCAGGCAAACTGATACCAATCGTCATCCTCTTCATATGCGCTGCGACCTTGAACAGTTGGAGCATCTACAGTGCCTTCAACATCCATCTGTCGCTTACCAGTGTCCCCGGCTTTATCTTTGTCATGCAGAGCCTTACTGCTTTCACCTTGCTGCTTGTTGCTGATCCCATAACTACATGTATCTTCCCTTTTCTGCTTGTTCCCACGACTGGACAGAGTAGATTGCATCGCAGACTCTTCCTTGAAATAAATTGTGATGGTAGCAGTGATTGTAGGCCTGTTTAGTGAACTGCAGAAACAAAATTGTGTGTTGTGAGGGCAAGAAAGAAGAGGAAGTGGGAGATCCACAGTGTGGACAACATTGTCCCTCCAACCTCTCCCACTTCTGGTATTCGGGTAGCTATGAGTGGGGTTAATGAGCGAGTTGGGCAATTCAGTAGTTGAGTCTAGGGAGTCAAAGGTGGAACTGGTAGAAGCTCGCGAGCGGTTAAAACCTCCGTGCGAACCTCCATGCCTACTGTGCATGCAGTGCCTGAGGCGAGCCATGGCTGAATTGGCAGCGGAAGAATTGGAATGAAGACGATGATAAGCGGGAGCAGGGGTGGGCGAACCACAATCAAGAAGACAATGACGGGAATGTGAAAAATGAAAACCATTACCAAAATCCTGACAAGAGAGAATTAGGCAGCGACTGCCTGTAGCAGTTCTGAAACACGATTGAGCCACCTGCAGAGGACAAACACCATGGAGAAGGGGAGAAGTAACAAAACGGTTTGCAGGGGCCATGGTGTTGAAGGAGGTGAGCTCGTCACAGCTTTCAGAGTCAATAAATGTCACCTGCAAGGTGTTTTTAATCCATCTGCGGTGAGCTCTCAGGACGAAAGACTTAGCCAGATGGCTTCCCAACCCACCAGCGATCTGTCTTTTCATTTAAATGTCGTTGTTGACACCCGCATCCGGGTGCGTTTCCTCTGCATTTGCCCTTTCCTTTTGCACTAGATCATTGAAATCCTGCAATTGATGAGTATTGGCTATAGTGCTAAGAGCTCCTACATGAAGAGTCTTACCACTTTCAACGCCAATGTTTGCTAGGAGGTCTGCTACTTTGTTACCATTCCGACGAGTGTGCCTGATGGTAACTGCTCTATGAATGAGTAGCCATTGTTCAATCTGTTCCAGCCTTTCCGCCAATCTCCAACTGTGACTCACTTTATGTGCTGGATTTCCCTGTAAGATATGGTTGATCATGTTAATTAAGATCTAAGAGTCCCCTTCAATTAAGAGTGGGAAGAATCTATTGTTCTGAGCCAGGAGAAGTCCTTGCCAAATTCCTTCTAATTCGACTGAGTTGTTTGTATCCCAACCTATTGACCCCATGAATGTTTGGAGAACATTACCCTTGTGATTTCTAAATATTCCCCCAAATCCTTCTTTACCTAGATTTCCCTTTGACGCTCCATCAAAGTTGAGAAGTACCATGTGTGGTGGGGGTGGAGTCCATTTAGTAGGTGTATCTCCAGAGGGAGGGATTTTCCTTAGGTGTACCTTCTCATGGTTCCACTGAAGGTTCCAGTTCAGCCATATATTTTGTTCCTGTGGTGTGGATGGGAAATCATCATCAAGCCACGTTTGGAGCATTAAGGTTTCTCGTATATTTTGACATATATTGATCCATAGAACTTCTATGGGAGAGGAATGGTCTTGACGGCTATTTCTCTCTTTCCAGATTGTCCACATGAGGAAACCTGGTATTAGCTTCCATAAGGCATTTAATATTTTGCTTTTATAAGGGTGAGGTGCCCAAGAACGAATAGTGCTGGTTGAATTATCCTTATTTCGTCCATCTCTTTGACATCTGAAGCTAACCTTCTCCCAAAGTCGGGTTGCTAACAGACATGAGTTTAGGAGATGTTCCTTAGTTTTTTCTGCCTGTTTACAATTTGGGCAGATGAAAGGTTCGTGAAAACTCCATTTCCTTAGATTATCCCAAGTAAGGATTCTATTTTGGCACAACAACCAGAGAAAGGTGGAGATTTTTGGCCAAATTGGTGGTTCCCAAACTTTGTGCCAGAGGATATCCTTGACAGTATGGTCCCTTAGTATTATATGATATGCTTCTCGGGAAGTGAAGGTACCTCTCGTTTCATAACCCCATCTGATGATGTATTTCTTATCTGATTGGTGAATTTTCTTGTTTGAGAGTTTCGTATCTAGGCTATCTTTGATGGATTGCGTGGCTTGCCCAAGAATGAGGTTCGAGCATAACCATTGCCTATAACCTTGGTTGTGAACTTCCTCCCAAAGTTGATTTACTTTGATCGTCGGTTGCTCTACCCAATCCTGAAGCTGGTGGGGCATGAGTAGGTCCTTCAATTTTGGTCTTTGCTGCCAGGAGTCCTCCCAAAACCTCACATTATCTCCATTCCTAATTTCCCAAAAACTGTGTTGTTGGATTAGATCTTTATGTTTTTTGGCAGCATTCCAAATTAGAGAGCCTGTGCCAACTTCTTTGAGCCAAATTAAATCATCCACTAGTCTATTATGAGCATACTTAGCTGTCCAAAGGATTAACCAAGGAGTATATGGGTTCGAGAGCCATCTCCACTAGATGCGCTCTCCCATGACCTCGTTGCTATGCTAAGGATCCCATAATCTAGTGCCTCCAGAGGATTTTGGTTGACAAACTGTTTCCCACTTTACTGGAGCCCATTTTATTTGTTGTTTCGTATTCCCCCATAAAAAATCCCGTTGAAGATTTTTTATTGCTTTAAGAACCCATTTGGGTGTTGCCAGGACCGTGAAAAGGTAGAGCGGCATAGATTGTAGCACTGCCTTGATTAGAACTAGGTGACTCGCCATATTGAGAGCTCTGAAGGTCCATGAAGAGATACATGCTTCTAGTTTTTCTAGGAGAATTTTCCAGGATGAGTGCTTTAAGGCAGAGGCTGTCATTAGAACTCCCAGGTATTTGGAGGGCAGAGATGCAATTGAGAAGCCCAAAATTCTGGCTATGGAGGCTTGAGTGATGGGAGGTGTGTGAAAGAAGAAGACTTGAGATTTTGATTTGTTAATGCAGGCGCCAGAGGCATCCGAAAAGTAAGATAAAATTGATTTCAGCTTACGGGCTTCCTGGACCGAAGGATGACCAAATAACATATTGTCATCCACAAATTGCTAGTGGGTGAAAGCGGGGGTATTCTAGAAAGAAAGGCCACATAATTTCTGGTTTTGAAGGGAATCTTTGATGTAACGTCTAAGACCTTCCACCATAATAACAAATAGAAAGGGTGAGAGAGGGTCCCCTTGTCAGATACCTTTGGACGGGTGGAAGGGGGTGGAGGGGGTCCCGTTGACAAGAATTGAGAAAAAGGTAGAAGTGATGAGACTCATAATCCATCTTACCCAGGGGGGGTAAAGCCAAAGGCTAGCAGTATTTTTTGAATATATTTCCAGCTTAAAGTATCGAAAGCTTTTGAGAGGTCGATTTTTAGGAGCATACCTGCCTTTTTGGTTTGCTTTAGGGAGTGAATGATTTCATGAGTAAGAATTATGCCATCAGTGATCTGCCTTCCTTCCACGTAACCTGATTGCTCTGGTGATATAAGAAGAGGAAGCAGGGGCTTGAGGCGTGTGGCGATCACTTTGGAGACAATTTTATACAATACATTGCATAGTGCAATAGGTCGGAATTTGTCCGGAGTCTGGCTGTTCTCCCCCTTAGGGATGAGGGCGATGAAGGTGGCATTCAAGGATGGAAGCATCCATCTGTTAACTCTGGACTCCTCGACTATTTGCCATACTTCCTCCCTGATTAGATCCCAGAAGTTTTGAAAGAAGTCCAAAGTGAAGCCGTCTGGTCCGGGTGCTTTCCCAACTTTGAGCTGTCGCATAGCTGTCTCCACTTCCTGTAAAGAAATAGGCCTGAGGAGTATTTGATTGTGTTCCTCAGTTACGATCTTAGGAATAATCTTGATGATCTTCTCTATAGTTGGCAGTCGATCAGTCTTTGTTTCTTGATGCACCCTCTGAAAGTGGGTGAGGAGTTCCTGTTCTATATCTTCATGCTTCTCTAGATGTTCCCCTGGTCAATTTTGGAGGAGAGTAATGCTGTTGTGCATTCTCCATTGGATAGTGGTATGGTGGAAGAAATTTGTATTGCGTTCACCCTCTTTAAGCCATCGGATCCTCAATTTTTGTCTCCAAAGAATCTCTGTCTGTCTTGCTCTTTCTGAGATCTGCGTTTGTAGTTGACGTTCCTGTTCTGCTATGGTTTCGGATCTGCCTTCAGCTATGATTCTTTGCTCTAATTTTTGAATTTCTTGTTCAAGAGTGTTTTGTGCCTGAAAGATATTGTCGAAGGTAAAGCGATTCCACTGTTTTATTTTTTCCTTGATATGTTTTAGCTTTTGTTGGAGCTTGTACATTTTTGCACCTTTTGGTGGTGTGAAATCTCTCCATGTCTTTGTTATCAGGTTATGAAAATCGGGGTGATTCAGCAAAAAGGCTTCAAAGCGAAAGGGCCTACGAACATTGTCTCCCGGTCTTTGCCAGTGAAGCCTAATAGGCCAATGGTCCGAGCCAGAGAGTGGAAATATAGAGGCCAAGAGATCCTCGCCAAGATGTATTGCGTTATCAGAGATCAGGAATCTGTCTAACCGAGATGCAATTTGGTGGGCATCTGCACGCTTGTTGTTCCAAGTATAAACACCATTGTTGAATTCCATATCTATAAGCCTGTTGTTATGAATGTAGTTTTTGAAGTGCGTGCTTTCACAGTCCAACTTGATCCGTCCTCCTCTTTTTTCCTCCAATCTTGTAATCATGTTGAAGTCCGCTCCTGTGATCGAAAGTGGGTGGGATCTTTTTGAGTTGATCTAAGTTAGGGTGTTCAGTGTGTCTACTTTGTTTGTTGCCTCCTGGGGGAAGTAGACATTAGTTAAGTGTCCATGAACATTTGTCCCTATTAAATGAAACTTGGCTTGAATAAAGTGCTTACTGGCATGTATGTTGGTAAGTGTTATAGCTCTATCATCCCAAACAATGGCTAGCCCTCCTGAGGCTCCCATGGATTCCACTGCCACTTCTTTGCTTCCTGGCCACGCTTTGGCAAGGATCTGTTCCAACATTGTGGAATTACACTTGGTCTCCTGCAAGAAGAGAATTTGAGGCTTTTCCTATTGTAGAATGTTCTTTATTAATCGTCCCTTCCCCAGGTTGTTGAGCCCTCTGATGTTCCATGAGATGAGCTTCATGATTCACGACTGGGAAGGGGATTATAGTATTTGGTGAGCTTGGAGTATCTTCTAGATTCCACCAGCATATCCCCTATGCGGATGGTTCTCTGAAGATCGGTTTTCCGTCCTCGTTTCTTGTTGTCTTTGAAGATATTTCTTCCATCCCACTGACTACCAGTTTGGACGCCTACTGATCTTTGCTTCTGTGCTATTGAGAGAATTACTTCTAAGTTCTCAAATTGTCGCTCAGGAATTTTGTCATATTCCTTTTTCTTACAAGCCTGTTCAAGTCCCAGTATATCTAGATCTCCGATGTCGAAGCTCTCCGGTTCCTCTTCCATGTGTTGTACTGTTTCCTGCTCTGACTTTGTATCATCTACAACAGTGAGCTGCATCTGAGTGTTATCTACCTCCATACCTTGAGCAGTCCTTTTTTGCATGTTACTGGGAGAGGGCATTTTGGTTTCCGCGGGTTGCTTAGAAGTGAGGGCTTTCTTTTAGCTTGATGAAGCAGAATGGGCGGAAGTCTTAGGAATGGCTTCATGTTGTTTCTGATTATCTAAAATATGAACCTCCGGCTGGAGTAGGATTTCAAAGTTGTTGCTTGTTGAAGGCAAGGAGGTGTTGGTGATAGGTTTTTTGACTGAGGTAGAGGGATTTTTATGGGTCTTTTTGCGATTGGGAACTTTTGTGAACCCATCCGAGTCGAATTTGTCCATTGAAGGGGTGGTCATGGATTTCATATTAGAGGGACAGTCTTGGAATAAATGGCCCAGGGCGTGGCATTTTCGATAGCAGAATGGTACATGCTCGTAATCTATTGTTTGTAACCATTCATAATCATCATGGTAGAGGCTTATCGCGTCCAGGAGAGCTTTGATGAGGTGCATGTATACACAGATCTGCACATAGGAGGTGTATAGCTTCAGCTTTGTCTCCTCTACCACTTTGATGAATTCGCCTAAACCATTCCCAATGTCTCGCAAAGAGTCTTCGTCCCAATACTCCAGAGGGAGAGAATAAAGGCAGAACCACACCGGGGCCCAGCTCAGATCTTCTTTGTCTGGGTTAAAGCGCTCGATCCATCCTCTTAGGTATAGCCCTGCGGCGTTGAAGAAATATGGTCCTCCATCCAATACCCTATTTGAGTCCTCCAGACAATTGAAAATGGCAGTAAAGAAGCCCTTAGGCCCTAACTGCAGTGTTATGTGCCCTTTTGGCTTCCATTTGGCTATGATCCAGCCGTGCAAAGCTTTCTCCTTTGGCCAAAGGCCTATAAAATTTCCTATCAAACCATGATCCCTCATAAACTGGATCTGAGTGTTGATGCGCTAACTTGGGAGCTCAATTTTGGGTTTGTCAACTGCTACCGGCTTGCAGGTGTTTGACGTCACTTGTGGTTCTTCATTTGTGTTGTTATTCGTTGGCGTATTTTCATTCTCTATTGCTGTATCTTCTGGATGGTCCATCCTGACATTTTTAGTCTGTCGCAGGCCGTTTTCCGTATCAGCGGGGGGAGGCATCATGTCCACCCCCTGAGGGGGTTCCATTGCGCGATAGCTGTTCCTTATTGTGTTGTAGTTGCCTTATGGCTGGCAGAACAACGCAGTCTATGAAGGTCTGCCAGTTGCAGAGCAGCATCAAACCTTAAGCGCTCCGCTCTCCATTTTATTTTTTTTGACATAAACGGTTAGTTTTTATTTAAAATTTGGCAAAGCAGCTGCCGAGGACTTTAACACTGAAACCCTGTATTTCCTTGTTACAGTCGGCGGGGAAAGAAGATTTTTCTTTTGAATAGTCTGCTAAATGAGTTACACTGTGAATGCAGATAGAGGCTTGAAAAATAACTTGAATTGGTTTCAGAATGGTGCCTTGAAATTCTGACTTTTGCTTTCCGTGACGTAGCTCTGCTTCCTAGCTTTCAGAGAGGATATCCAACGTGCCGGAGTGCTGGATCATCCCAAGAATCACTGCGTTTTCTTTTTGAAATGTCTGTCAGAGTGTTATATAGTGTTCAAGAATTCCAAGAGTGGTAAATTGGCCTTGAAGAGGCCCTCGTGAACTCCCCAGCACCTACCCAAACACAACAGTGAGTTCCAACGACGAACAGAGATCGAAAATGCCATGGTTGCATTCTGAATTTTCCCTTGTGGATGAGTTTGTGTTTCCTAACAGCAGCCAGCTCAAAATGGTTCGGTCCCGAAGTCTGGAGAATCTGAATCAGAAAAACGCTCAAAGGAATAGAGGCCCATACAACTCCAAAATTAAGGAATGCTACAGTCCAATTCAACATCATTTACTAACAGAGATCTGCTGCTCCTGAGAGAGCCTAGGTTGGCTGCCAAGTCCACCTGTGAGTTTAACTTCCTCAGAACATGATAGAAGGAGATTTTGTGGAACTTGGGCAAAAATAGTCTGATTTTTTTGAGGATGGGGGCTAACTACACCTGAGAAGGGATCTTTTGAGAGTTCATAGCCTGTATAATTAGTCTTGAGTTTCCAAAGACTGAGATGGAGAGGAGATTCCTCTTGATAGCCAGATTTAGACCCTGCCACAGAGCAAGAGCCTCTGCTCTGTTGTTTGTTTCATGCCCCAGACCCCAAGCAAAGCACAACTCAGTTGAGCCACCTGGGCTTAAGATAACTCCCCTGCCACCCGCCTTTCCTAGGTTACCTTTAGAGGCCCCATCGAAGAATAGGCAGTGTTCATCCAAAGCAGATCTCCATTTGATGAATTCCTGTTCTTCCAGACGAATTTCCCAATGAGAAGGGGCTTTATCAGGAGGAATGGTTCTATTTTGATGATTTGGAACAAGCTCTTTTAATCATTGATCTTCCTCATTGTCCAGAATCATGCCATTTCTTATGGTGGGTTTGGTTTCTAAGGCCTCCCCCAACAGAGCTTTGATCTTAGTGATAATTCTGACTGGGTTACAACTCTGCTCCCTAAATATTCTGTTGTTACTCTCCAACCACAGTTTCCAGCATGTGAATTTGGGGATCCACATCCAACCAGTCTTGAGAAGGCTTTTTTTGGAGAGACAAAACGGGGATAACTTGGCCCAGTTTCTTAGGAGGTCCTGAATATTTCCTGGAAGCCCTATTTTGTCAGGTCCTAACATCAAGACACCCTTCCAAACTTCTTGAGCAAAGGGGCACAATAAGAACAGGTGGTTAGCCATTTCTTCATCCAATGCACAAAGAGGGCACCTGGAAGGACCTTCCATTCCACGCTTCCTTAGGTTATCTCTAGTGAGGATACTTTTATGCGCCATAGTCCAACAAAAGAAGTCAATTTTGGGGAGAGCATGAAAAGACCAAATAAATTTCCATTGAGTTGGCTCTGGGGGGACGCTAGGGACAACCATCATACTTTTGTAACCTTCTGCTACTGAGAAAGAGCTTGAAAGAGAACCCCACCCTCTTTTGTCCTTAGAAGAGGCCTTTAAGGGAGATTTTCCTTGGAGAAAATCCAACAATAAATTGGCTTCACCATCCAACCAATGAGGGACCTCCCCCAAATTCCAACCATCCCATAGACTTTCTGCATCATTTGTCCAATTGGAGATGTCCCAAAGAGTTTCCATATTGCTGGCCTAAAGCCAAGCTTTGATATTTTCCAGTTCTGCCATCTGATTCAAGGGCTGATCTCCAAGAATCGAATCTTCCCAAATTTTTATTTTTTTCCCATTATCTGGGATCCAATAAAGCTTATGATTGAAAAGTTTTAAAGCTATGTGACAGAGTTTGAAAATTGGTGATCCTTTGGAAATTCTAGGAGGCTGGGCCAAGCACCTAAAATGCTGCCCATGAAAATATTTTTTCCACAAAACTCTCTTGCTCCAACTAGGATTCCTAGAAACAATGTTCCAAAGGAGCTTGGAGCCCAGAGCAAGATTTTGGGCTGCCAAATCCTGCATTTGGAGACCTCTTTCCAAGAATAGCTTCTTAATAGTGTCCCAATTAACTAAATGGAGCCTTCTTTCATTATTGTTTCCTCCCTCCCACAAAAATCTTCTTAGGAGACCATCCACTTTACTAATAAAGGTTTTAGGGGCTAGTAGAATGGAGTTCTGATAAATTGGGAGACTTATGAGAACAGATTTCATAAGGATTACCTTCCTAGCATTATTCAACCATGAGGCTCCCCAAGCTTGTATTCTAAATTTTAGCTTGTCTAGTAGGGACATCCAGTGAGCTACCTTAGGATTTGATTTGAAGATTGGGATCCCAAGATACTTAAATGAATCCCAGGTCAGGGTTCTTTCCATTTCTAATAGGCTTGCTATGTCTGTCAAATCTTTGATCGAGAAATTCCAGCCATAGATCGTGCTTTTTAGATAGTTAATCTTGCTGCCCGAAACCTCCCTATAAATGTCCAGTGCCTTCTTGAAGGTTCTAGCAGAATTTATTCTAGCTCCTCCAAGAAATAATGTATCATCAACAAACTGGGCATGATTTATGTCTTTAACATTGTGAGCCATTCTTAGGCCTGACAGAGTTTGGATCTGTTGATAGTAGTCTAGCTGGAAGCTGAGCACCGAAGCTTGAATGGCGTAAAGAAGCAGGGACAAAGGGCAACCTTGTCTTAGCCCCCTTGAGGCCTGGAAAAATTCCGTTGAACGACCATTAACCAGAGGCGCTATCCAAGGGGAGGAAATGCAGGCTTTCACCCAAGTTATGAGAACTTTTGAGAAGCCAAATTTCTCCATCACAAAAAACAAGAAATCATGTCTCACCCTGTCAAAGGCATTCGTCAAATCTAGCTTAATCAGCATGCCTTTCTCTTTCCGATAACAGCTTGAATGAATTGCTTCTTGCACCAGCACAATATTGTCAAGAATCTTTCTCCCTTTTATGAATCCTACTTGGTTTTCAGGGATGATGACCAGCATAATTTTCTTAATACGGTTGGCTATTATTTTTGTAATTAGCTTATAACTTGTATTACACAAAGAGATGGGCCTGAATTTGCTGAAATCGGTGGCACCTTTGTCTTTCGGAATCAAGGCAACGAAGGTCAAGTTGGTACTGCCTCCAATCTTGGTGTAGGTCTAAGATTTACGAATCATTCTCAGAAGGTCTTGTTTAATTGTAGGCCAGCAAGTTAGGTAGAACCTTGCAGTGAACCCATCAGGGCCCGGGGCTTTATCTAGATCCATGCAATCCAAAGCTTCTTTAATCTCATTCATACTGATCGGAGCAATCGGCATAATATTTTCAGAATCTTGAACACAGTGAGGAATAAGATCAATCGAATAGGCTTGAGAATCGATAGGAGGGTCTTTCGGGGCAGAGTAAATATCTTTAAAGAAGGAGTGGGTTGCCCACTTTATGCCTTCAAAATATCTAACCACAGTGTTTTGATAGTGAATTTCATTTACTATTTTGAAGTGCTTGCGTGCTTCAGCTTGCTTATGGAAGTAGCTTGTATTTTTGTCTCTGGCCTGTAATCAAAGATTTCTGGACTTTTGTCTCCAGAACTCTTCTTCATCCCTACTTGCTCTATGGAGATCCTTTTGCAGCTCTACTTCTTTTTGATGAAGGATTTGAGTTACATCGGAATTCTCCATTGTTAATTGATGGCCTGCTAAACTATCATGCATCTCCTTTCTTTTGGCGGTGGGCATTTTCAACCTTTTAGGGCACTCCTTGAGCTCCCTTTTAAGTCTCCTCATTTTTTCTTCCCACACAAAGAAAGGGGATCCTTGAACTTGCCAGTTCCAGGCCTCAGACACCACCTCCTCGAATCCTTCTTGATGAATCCATAGAGAACTGAATCTAAAGGGAATGGGGCCAAGATTTCCATCCAAGGAGAGCTCAAGCAAAATGGGTTTATGGTCAGAGGTGTAGTTCGACATAATTTTAGAGGTGGCCATTAGACCACAAGTCAAGAAGGAGGATTGGACTAGAAATCTGTCCAGACGAGCAGCAATGTGGCCGGGGCCTATCCTTTTGTTTGACTAGGTGAATTTCCCAGATGTGGGCTTGATATCCTCCAATTCCAAATCTAAAATGAGGTCTTCAACCCATTCTCTAGCTGGGTCCCTGACCAGCGAGCCCCCCTTTTTCTCTTCTGCAGCTAGCGTAACATTCAGATCACCTGCAATAATAATATTTTCTGGGTTGTGCAAGAAAAGATAGGACTGGAGCGAGTCCCAACAAATTTTTTTCTCAGATGGTAAGATCAGAGCATAAAGATTGAACATACTTACTTGGTGGCCAGATTCTTTATGGAGGAGCTTAGTGAGTAGCCAATGGGGGAAAATTTCTTCGTGAATCAGATCATATTTGGACTCGTGATGTGTTCAAATTTGATCACTGATTTGGAGCTGTCCCAAAAAGAGGCAATCCCTCTAGAGGTGCCTCTGGCACTGACTGCTCTCCCTTGGCCTTTATGCCAGAATGCTTTGCTTGCTTAGAGGAGTAGAAGGTCCTCCAGTTTTGTCTCCTGGATGAGAAGGATTTCAGGCAAGTACATCCTTACAATGTCTTTCAGAGCTTCTTCTTTCAACATGCTGCCTAACCCTCTGCAATTCTAGGAGACGTATTTCATTAGTCACTGGCTTGGAAGGTTATGGCTCCTTTTGGAGCCTGACCATGCTTGCGCCTAGATCTGGTATTCATCATTCCTTTGAGAGTTTTCTAAGAGCCTTGGAGAACATCCAGATAAGTTTGTTCCTCTCTCTGTTTCTTCTTGGACTTTCGATCCCTGGCCAACTTGATAGGAGTGACTTGCGAGATGTCTGAATCTAAGACTCCATCTTCTGAATCTCCCTCAGAATCAGAGCCCAGAATGATGTGCTCCTCATTTTCTTCTTTTTCCCCTTGTTCATCCTCTGATGGAGGAAGAGTTGATTTTGCCTCTGCTTCTTTCACTTTCTTCGATGGGTCTTCAGGTTCCTCTTGGGTTCCAATGGCATTTGTCTTTACCCCAGAGGAAGAACCCTCTTTTGGAACTTCTTTGGCTTTTGGTTTAGGCTGGGGCTTCACCAATGGCTTTGAATTTTTCTTCTTAGTTGGTTTTGGGACTGCCTTGCCCTTTTTGATTTCTTTCCATCCTTCTTTGTCCACTTTGTCCCCGGTTGGAGCTTTTGGGCAATTTCGTTGGAAGTGTCAATGTTTGTGACATGTTCTGCATTTGAAAGGTAGTTTCTCGTAATCTAATTTTTGATAGTGATGCCATTCTCTGACTGTAAGGTTTACAGCTTCGGGCAGTCCAGATTCCAGATCGACTTCCACACATATTCTTACGCAGGTATATTGGCCCTTGTTATCTGCTTTGTCAATGAAACGACCTAGGCCATTTCCAATCTTCTGTAAGGTGTGATAGCTCCAGCAATGGATCAGAAGATTGGGAAGCTGGACCCAGACTGGGACCTCTTTATGGGTATCGATTGAGGGATCGAAGTTGGGGGTCCACTTTTTAAGATACAGGCCCTGATTTCCCATAAAATACAGACCGTTTCTGAAAACCAAATCTCGATCTTCTTTGGAGGTGAACTGGAAAATGAAATACCCTCTTCCGACAACATAGCAGATCACATTGTTTTCCAGTTGGGGCCTCCAGTTGTGTTGGATCCATTCATCTGTTGTTTTTGTAGAGGGCCAGCATCCCATAAATTGTCCTACCAATCCTCTGTCAGCTAGGGCTAGGGCGATTTTTATCGGTTGGTCTTCTGGCAGGGCGATCTCAGGAATTTCCTCTAGTTTTTTGATGAATTTCGGGACTTCTGGAATCAAACGTTTCTTCCCTTTCTGCGAGAGCAATCTTCTGAATGCTTCTTCTGAAGAGATTGGTGGGGTGGGAGAAGCCTCCCCACCCCCAGGCACACTCATGGTGGCGGCTACTCTCCTCAACCAAGGGAATTGAACTTTTCTCTTAACATTGCTCAATCAAAGAACATTATCAATAGACTTTTATGTCCATTAAAAACTTCAAGCTCCATAGATTCAAAAATTTATGTAATTAAAAGGAAAGTTTTCCATATCTAATAAGGAAATATTGTAATATGTAATACACATCTGCACTGTTGTTTTTGTATGGCTTGGTTCATTTTTCTTGTTGTTTAAGAATGGTTTTCAAATTTTGTCCTTACAATGAATTCAAGTTTGGTTGATATCTTTTTCTAATAATGCGGTTTCTTTTCGTTGATGTCTTTTTCTAATAATATGGTTTCTTTTCAATAATAATGTCTTTTAATTTTTCTATGATTTCAACATCTCCTTAAAAACCCCTTCATAGCAGCAGCTACATGGACACGCACACACACAACTTATTTCATAAATACCGAATGGAAAAAAATGAAGCGGGAGAGACAATAATAGTTGTATGGATAGCTATTGGCATTCTATATCTTTTGGGAAGGCCGACTGGAAAAAGAAAATGAAGTTGTAGCCCTATAGGCAGACCAATCTTCGGTTGTGTGGTTATTAATAGAGCTTTGGAGTTTCATTTTAACACTTCTCCTCGGTTCAAAACTCCACATCATTTTATGGGAAGCACACTTATTATTTCTCAATTTTTTTTAAAGCATTAATTTCTATGTTTTCAAAAACTAGAGAGTTAATAAAGAAAAAGGCTTTTTAAGATAAGAGAAGAAATACAAGGTTTTAAATAAAGGTTGATTTTAAAAATGTTAAGCTTAATAGTAAGTGGGCTTAATAGTAAGCTTGATTACAGTAAGTTCAAATGGAAGCAATGCTAGGCTTTTGTAAGCATTATGGTTGTGAGTCATGGAATCAACTAAAATAGAAAAGAGATGGTAGTAGTTATTTACCACCATCTAATGGGGTAATTTCATAATTGAACAATCTTGTATAAATGGTTGTCGAAATTGAACAATCTTGTCTGAATGACTGGTTGACAAGAAAGAAAGAAAAGTTTACAAATTAGGAAAGAAAATGAAGATACAATAGAAAATATGGATATGATGTAAAAATATCAATATTATCATTTTAATCTATTTTTAAACACCATAAAATTACATCTTTAACTAATTTATTTCATTTATTACTATAAAATGAAAAAATATTCATTTATTACTATAAAATGAGAACATATTCATTTATTACTATAAAATAAGAATTCAAATTAATAAAGAGATTACTATGTCTATATACCAATGTTTGCTAAAAAGAAACCCTAAATAAAGAACCCTATCGGTCTCATTATGCTATCTCAGGATTTCCATGTCGAACAGAGTTTCAAAGTAATGATGTTTTCATGGAAAATGTAAGCAACCATATCAGCCTTATTATACTATGTCAAGATATCTATGTGGAACATCAAAGTAATGTCATGAATATGTCCGCATAAAGGTAGGATGGAAGATGTTTTCATAGCCATAGGATGATCAGTACTCGAATATATTCGGCATCCTCGAAGATGTAGTAGATGGTAGTAGTTATTTACAAGATGACAAATAAAAGTTTGTGAATCAGTAAGCGTAGGTATCACTATCTAATGGGGCAATCTCATAATTCAACGATCTTGTGTTAATGGTGGGTTGACAAGAAAGAATAAAATTTTACAAATTAAGGAAAATGAAGATACCACAGAAAATGCAGTATGTGGTTATGATGTAAAAATGTCAATACTGTCACTTTAATCTATTTTTAAGTGTTGGACAAGTATGCAAAATATCATTTTAAATGCTGAATTGCATATCTGTTGAAGGCCATTGATTGGGACTTTGAAATCACTTACCTTTATTGACGCTTCAAAAGCTTCATAACTCCCCTTCCAATCCCCTGGAAAAACGAATATATGAAAAAATATGAAGTGAAATACTTCAACGGATTGATTTTTCAGAGTTGATCAGAGCAAGATGTAATTACAAGCAGAAGTAAATAGAAGGAGACACAAATCCACATCAAACCTTCGAGTTGAATGGAAAGATTAAGAGATTTTGCTTGATACGGAGTGTAACCTTGACGGTTCTCATTCCGCAGCTATTTCATCGTTTCCTCCTCAGGAAGGGAAAAAAGTTGTCGACTTTGCTCAAAGACTTGGTCCAAAAAATCTTCATTGATGGCATGATGGACGATATAAAAAAAATCCAGAGTCTACACATGACTATATAAAGATCAATAAACCATTCCAGACATAATAATTTTAATTGGTTCCGCCTAACTGAATGAAAGGCCAGGGAAATGAATGTTGAAAATTAAAATTGAGAGTTAGAAATACCTTGCGAACTTGTGTTGCACTCGTAGTAAGATTGGGATTGGAAAAATCAATGCAGACAAGATTCACAGGCTTAGAATAATCTACCTTAGTTATAATTAATTATGTCTTTTGTCATTTGTTTCTTCTAAATCTCCGATACCTTCAAAGTATGCCTAGTTCACGAATACCAATACATAGCTACTTCTCCTCTGCTATCAATGAATGCGAAAAGAAACCTCTGTTATCAATGAATGCGAGCATAAACCTCATATCATGACTTCTAACTCTATCAGTGCTGCCATTATGACTAATGGCCTGGGAATGGATGAACAACCTCCATTACGTCCCATTGCACTTTCTAGAGTGTTGCCAGAACCTCCTGCAGACTTTAGAGTGTTACATCAATCAGACAATTGGATTTTTTTTTGAAATTTCCTATAGATAGGTAGCCCTTCATACGACATTTTATAATATTATTTAAATTTTTTTAAAAACATGTAAAAATCAAAATTTAAATTTCTTTTGACTAGTAAATTTTGCTAAGCACTTCTCTAACGTGCTAGAGAGCTTCAGAAGGGCTGTGATGTGTTCAAATTTGAACACTGATTTGGAGCTGTCCCAAAAGGAGGCAATCCCTCCAGAGGTGCCTCTGGCACTGACTGCTCTCCCTTGGCCTTTATGCCAGAATGCTTTTCTTGCTTGGAGGAGTAGAAGGTCCTCCAGTTTTGTCTCCTGGATGAGAAGGATTTCAGGCGAGTACATCCTTACAATGTCTTTCAGAGCTTCTTCTTTCAACCTGCTGCCTAACCCTCTGCAATTCCAGGAGACGTATTTCATTAGTCACTAGCTTGGAAGGTTATGGCTCCTTTTGGAGCCTGACCATGCTTGCGCCTAGATCTAGTATTCATCATTCCTTTGAGAGTTTTCTGAGAGCCTTGGAGAACATCCAGATAAGTTTGTTCCTCTCTCTATTTCTTCTTGGACTTTCGACCCCTGGCCGACTTGATAGGAGTGACTTGCGAGCTGTCTGAATCTGAGACTCCATCTTCTTAATCTCCCTTAGAATCGGAGCCCAGATTGATGTGCTCCTCATTTTCTTCTTTTCCCCTTATTCATCCTCTGATGGAGGAAGAGTTGATTTTGCCTCTGCTTCTTTCACTTTCTTCGACGGGTCTTCTGGTTCCTCTTGGGTTCCAATGGCATCTGTCTTTACCCCAGAGGAAAAACCCTCTTTTGGAACTTCTTTGGCTTTTGGTTTAGGCTGGGGCTTCACCAATGGCTCTGAATTTTTCTTCTTAGTTGGTTTTGGGAATACCTTTCCCTTCTTGATTTCTTTCCATCCTTCTTTGTCCACTTTGTCCCCGGTTGGAGCTTTTGGGAAATTTCGTTGGAAGTGTCAATGTTCGTGATAGGTTCTGCATTTCAAAGGCAATTGCTCGTAATCCAATTTTTGATAGTGATGCCATTCTCTGACTGTAAGTTTTACCACTTTGGGCAGTCCAGATTCTAGATCGACTTCCACACATATTCTTACGCAGGTATATTGGCCCTTGTTATCTGCTTTGTCAATGAAACGACCTAGGCCATTTCCAATCTTCTGCAAGGTGTGATAGCTCCAGCGATGGATCAGAAGATTGGGAAGCCAGACCCAGACTGGGACCTCTTTAGGGGTATCGATTGAGGGATCGAAGTCGGGGGTCCACTTTTTAAGCTACAGGCCCCGATTTCCCATAAAATACGGACTGTTTCTGAAAACCAAATATCGATCTTCTTTGGAGGTGAACTGGAAAATGAAATACCCTCTTCCGACAACATAGCAGATTACATTGCTTTCCAGTTGGGGCCTCCAGTTGAGTTGGATCCAGTCATCTGTTGTTTTTGTAGAGGGCCAGCATCCCATATGTTGTCCTACCAACCCTCTGTCAGCTAGGGCTAGGGCGATTTTTATCGGTTGGTCTTCTGGCAGGGCGATCTCAGGAATTTCCTCTAGTTTTTTGATGAATTTCGGGACTTTTGGAATCAAACGTTTCTTCCCTTTCTGCGAGAGAAATCTTCTGAATGCTTCTTCTGAAGAGATTGGTGGGGTGGGAGAAGGCTCCCCACCCCTAGGCGCACTCATGGTGGCGGCTACGCTCCTTTGCGATCGCAAAACCCAGACGCAGACGCTGTACCAGCAGCAACACTAGCCAGAGGAGGGAGGCAGAGCCCGATTGCGGGGATGCCGGGAAGGATTGAGAGCCCAGCAGTAGGGGCTGCCAGGCAGGGGGCCTGCGGAGGGCCGCAGGGGCCGAGGAAGCAGGGGCACGGGAGCTCTAGTTCAGAACGCTCGCGCAGATCACCCTGAAACTCAGCGCTGCCCTCCATTTTCATTCGAAGTGAAATATCGTATTAAACATAGGTTTGATCTAAAGTGGTCATTGTATTAAATATAAAGTTTTGTCTTAAAATATTTTTGTCTCAAAATGCATTTGTCAATCATTAAGAAAAGGTTGAACAATCAGCTCCATAGCTCTATACATACAACTGGGATTTTTCTGAACCTAGTATCATTATAAATCTCTGGAGGAAGAATCTTTGACTGGGAGGTTAGAGATGGATTGATTGACTGCATTGATCGCATGGTCCCTAAGGAGAGTGACCAGCTGGAGATACACCAACAGATTACTTGTTTCAGCAGAGCCATAGGTACCTTTGGCAATAACCTAGGAGGGATTGCAATGAAAGCAGATGAGCCAGGTAAACAAACAATTTCAATTTTTAAATTTTTATCTTGTTAAATTGTTTATAATTTGAAAGTTGGATATAATTTGTTGAGCTAACTCATTACACAACTATGTTTTTTGCTGCACAATGGTAGGAGGCATTTGGTAGGCATTGTCCTCAATTGTAGAAGTTTGCAATATGTATTTTGAGTCAAACTTGTAGTGCTATTGGGTGTGAGCGCAATTGGTCTGTCTTTGAGAGGATTCACACGAAGAAGAGAAACTGTTTGGAACAGAAATAGTTAAATGACCTAATCTATGTCTAATACAACATCGGGCTAAGACACAACCAATTGTTGAATAAAAGACCTAATACAGATCCCATTGTGTTGGAACATATTGATTTGTTGTAGTTACTACAACCACCCTCCAAATTTTTGCCTATACTTCATTTTGGAGCCCCCTACTAAAATCCCAACAACTTATCTTACGTTGACCTAGGTACTTGTGCTTTCAATGAGATTTATATTTTGCTTCGTAGCTTGTGTTTTCTTACTTGCTTTGTTGTCTAACCACAAGATGACTTCTTGACTTGGTTGCAATCCGGTTCTAGACTTACCTTAGTGAGATGCACAATCCTAGAGGGCAACCAACCTTGCTCTTGGGAAATGTGTAGTTCATCATTTAGTCATTGGAAAGTCATAGGGGAATTGAAACATTGTTATGAGTAGTCAAAGCATAACGCTGAGCCTAAGCAAGATTGGAAAGGAAATGACAAATCTAAAGGAAAGTGGCCACCAAAGCGAGTAATACCTCACGATGTAGGAGAGAAAGAGAATGTGGTCTCTTATAAGAAGCTTAATGGAATAGAGAAGGGACGTGGACCTCAACCTGGAGAAATGCATAATAGAGGTAGTGACAGAGAGCCTTTGCAGTGTTGGATTTATGGAAAAGATCATCATAAGAGGGATTGTTTGTTGTATGAGGGTGGCAGGCATCAGACATCCAGTGATCAGGAGGCACAGACAGTTGGGGATGTGGGTCAGAATATCCCTCGAATATATGCAACATTGGATAATAGGCATGCTGATCATCAAGCATCTATTATCGATATGGAAGTGCATGTAGAGTTTTGGTTGGTGTAGTTGGCTATAGGTACCAAGAAAAAAGTTCATCATTAGGTGAGATATTTTGCATTTGAGCCGAATGGTATGTTTACTTCAGCACGCTTAAATGTGCTTCCATTGGGATCATATAGTATGGTTGGATATGGATTGGTTGTATACTCATAAGACCAAGGTATATTTTTACGAGAAGGTTATTAAATGCCTAGATGATGATGGAGAAAGAAGAATTTTGTAGGGAAATAAGAAGCCTACATAAGTGAGAATTGTTACATCTATGCAGGAAAAACACAGTTGTAGGAAAGAGTGTGTATTGTTTGCAATGCATGTTTCCAATGAAAAAGGTGAGGATGTTTAGGATGCAGAAGTCTTGAAGAGGTATTCGGTTTTGTAGCAGTTTCAAGATGTATTTCCCGTGGATATTTCAGAGTTCCCACCTCATAGGGATGTGGATTTCTCTATTGAGTTAGTACTAGGAGCAACATTGGCATCAAAGACACTATACAGGATGATCACTCTAGATTTGGTGGAATTGAAGGTGCAGCTGAAGGAAATTCTTGACAAGGGATACATAAGGCTGAGTGTATCACCTTGGGGTGCACTAGTGTTATTTTTAAAGAATAATGATGGTACTCTCAGGTTGTGTATTGATTACAAAAAACTAAACAAGGTGACCATAAGGAACATGAATCCAATGCCAATGATTTATGACTTGTTTGATCAGTTGAAGGGAGTAGTGGTGTTCTTGAAGATTGATCTAAGATCAGGATATCATAAAGTAGACATCAAAGAAGAAGACATCTATAAAACTAAATTATGTACCAAGTATGGGCATTGTGAGTTTGTTGTGGTTCATTTTGGTTTGACTAATGCTCTAGCTACTTTCAATTGCTTGATGAATAGTGTGTTGCATCCTTATCTTCACAAGTTTGTGATCGTGTTCATTGATGATATATTGATATATTCTAAGAATGAGGAAGAGCATGTAAAACACTTGACAACAATGTTAGTATTGTTGAGAAAAAATCAATTGTATGTCAAGCTCAACAAGTGTAGTTTCTTTCAAACAAAAGTTCATTATTTGGGGCATGTTGTTTCTAAGGAAGGTATAACAATGGATCTAGAAAAAATAAAATTTATCATGGAATGGGAAGCTCCTAGGAATGTGGATGAGGTGAGATCATTATAGGACTAGCATATTACTACTAGAGTTTCATCAGGAACTTCTCACGAATTTCCTATCCTATTACATCATTGCAGAGGAAAAGAAAGAAGTTTGACTGGACTAAGGAGTGCGCAACCAGTTTTGAGCAGTTGAAGCATTTGCTTGCAAATGCTCCAGTCTTAAAGATTGCAGATCCAGATAAAGAGTTTGTGGTATGTATAGATGTTTGCAAGAGAGGACTTGGTGGAGTCCTGATGCAAGAAGGACAAGTGGTATACTATGAGTCAAAAAAACTAAGTGAGCATGAGCAGAACTATGTGACTCATGATCTTAAGTTGGAAACTATTATTCGTGCCTTGAAGATTTAGAGGCATTATCTTCTTAGCAGGAGGATTTTTATAATGAGTGACCACATTGGACTAAGGTACTTGTTTGATCAACCTAATCTAAATTCCAAGCAAGCTAGATGGTTGGCTACCCTCAATGAGTTTGACTTCAAGATCAGGTACATCAAGGGTAAGGAGAACATGGTTGTAAATGCTCTTAGTAGAAGAATACAGATAAATCATATTGCAGTTGTGAGCTCTTATGGGACAGATTTGCAGGAATGAATCTTGTAGGCAAAGCAAGATGATGACAGATATCAGTAGCTAAAGTACATCTTACAGTAGCATGGTACAAGTAATCAGGATCACGTGGATTATCATCTCATGGCAGATGGCTTGGTGAGATTTAGGGACTTGATCTATGTGTTGATTGATAGTGAGTTAAAGAATCTTATTTTGAGGGAGTCTCATGTCAAGCCATATTCAAGTCACCCAGGATAACAAAAGACATTGAAAACTATCAAGAATTTCTATTATTCGTTGAATCTAAAGAAGGAGGTGGCCAAGTTCGTCACAAGATGTTTGGGTTGTTAGAAAATAAATGTAGAGTGTAAACATCTAGGTGGTTTATTGCGGTCAATTCTGATTCCAAAATGGAATGGAAGGTCATTTTCATGGACTTCATTGCAAGTTTGTCGAGGACATCTAGACAACATAATTCCATTATCATTGTGGTTGACAGGTTGACCAAGGTAGCTCACTTCATTTCAGTGAAGTATACTAATTTAGCTAGTGAGGTAGCTCACTTCATTTCAGTGGAGTCTACTAATTTAGCTAGTGAGGTAGCTCACGTCTTCATTAGGGAGATAGTGAGATTGCATGGTGTTTCCAAGAAGATCATATCATACAAGGATGCCAAGTTTACTTCCAAGTTTTGGAAGGAGTTGTTTGTAGGCTTGGAGAAAAAGTTAGCTTTCAACACAACTTATCATTTAAAGACTGATGGGAAGACATAGAGAGTGAACATGATTCTTGAGGACATGTTGAGGATGTATGTTATGCATCAATAAAGGAAGTGGGAGGAGTATCTTCCACTAGTAGATTTTTCTTACAACAATGGATATCAAGAGTCACTGAGGATGATTCCATTTGAGACTCTCTATGGATGGAGTTGCAATACTCCCATCAACTGGAGCAATCCAGTGAACAAATTATTGATTGTGCTGGCAGAGATGGAACAAGAAATGCAGGTTATCAAGAAGTCTGAATATAAAGGCATCACATAATAGGCAGAAGAGTTATGCATATCAACACATAGAATTCAATGAGTTTTAGGTTGGGGAGCACGTGTAATTGCGCATCAAGCTCAAGAAGAGCTTCTTGAGGATTTGACCGCGTGTCAAGTTGACACCTCAGTATTACAGGCCTTTCGAGATCCTTGAGAGGATTGAATACGTGGCCTATAGACTTGCACTACCACCAATAGTGAAAGTCCATGATGTTACTTAAGATATATGTGAAAGATGTTGATCATGTGATTGACTGGTTTGTATCATAGGTTGAACCAAAAGGGGAATTCCTATTAAAACCTCAGTGCATACTGCAGCAAAAACAACTCATGCTCTGAAACAAAGAAATTGAGCAAGTTAATGTGCAGTGGAAGCACTTTGGGCCCAATAAAGCTACATGATAGATGGTTGATCAAATGTGGGCTATGCATCCTTCATTATTTTCCATGTTATGCAAAAATTCTAATAACTATCATTTCACTTACTATCATTTCTTGTTATTAATCACTGTGATTGAGAATTCTATAATTTTATGTTATATTATGAATGTCTTAGTTGAATAATTGCTTATTTTCTTTATTAAATGTAATCGTGAAAACTATTATATTTTTTAGAGAAATTAAATTGAATTAAAGTAGTTTATTTATTATATTTCTTTAAAAAAGAATTAAATTGAAATAGTTTATTTATTTCATAAATAATAATTTTTATATTTATATATATCATTATAATAGTTATATGTAATGTGACCAAGTATGTTAGTTGTGAGTATGTCTTCACTTCGAAGAGGTTACATGTTTAAAATAAATATTTTCTATTAATTAATGCATGGAAACATGACAATTTAAACATCTATATCTTCTATCACTCTTAGTCAGAGTTGCAAGCACCGGTAGTCCCTACCAATTTGATAAGAGACTCGTTTGAATAAATTTTGTTAATTTAAATAAAATTGGTTAATTTATAATTTGAATAAAATTTGTTAATTTATAATTTGAATGAATTTTGTTAATTAATGCATAGTATTTATAATATTGATTTCTGATAGATGAGATTGGTAGACTTTCCTCTTACATCTAAACACTAAATTTTAAACCTTAATTAAAAAAGATTTTAATTTTAAAATCAATGACTTTAAAACATATGCCTCTTTCTTGTGATCTCCATTATTAATTCCTTTGCTCTTATAGATTTAATAATGTTATATTCAAGCTATCAAATCCATTACTAAAAACTGCTCTTAACGTCCATTAACTGTGATCTCCACTATTAATTCCTTTGTTCTTCTCACACTTTATAGATTTCGGAATTTTATATGCAAGCTATCAAACCCATCATTGAAAATTGTTATTAATGTCCATTAACTCTCAACTTAACATTATGCCTTCATCCTAAGTGATGAGAATCTTGAGTGGCCTGTAATCGTGTCTTCACCCTCTATAATGAGAATATTAGATTTTTGTTGTTGTGTACTAGAGTGTACACGTATAGATTTATTAAACTCGGTATAAAAATCGGTTTGGTGGCTGACTTGTTACCGAACCTACCAAGTTGGTCATCGATTCAGTTGGTTCGGTAACAGACCGGCCGAACTGGTTACCGACTTAGCCGATTTGGTAATAGACTAGCCGACTCAGCCGATTCCGACTTAAACCAGTTGAGTCGGTCAAACACGACCGAAGACGCTTTTTGGAGGGAATTTCAGACCCCAAAGTTAGTTATTTTTTGGTTTTAGGTTTTCTTGAAGTCCATCTAACCTCTCCCAAGCCTATAAAAGCTACCCAACATCCTCACATTCCTCACAGCTATCACATTGCATTTGTGTGAGAATTTGTGAGGATTTTGTGAAGAGTTGTGGAGTTGGTTTTTGGAGCAGCACTGAAGAGTCTTGGGCAACCATTGGAGCAGTAGAGAAGAGCTTCTTGAGCAACCATTGAAGCAACATTGATGAGTTAGTTTGTTGGAGCAACATTGAGGAGGCTAGAGCTTAGAGCTTTTTTCTTTCACTTCTAAAATCTGCCTTTGCTTGTTGTTTTTTTTTTTTCACTTCTAAACTTTCTAATATTTTTCCCACAGGGAACCATGTTTCTAAAATCAGTTGATGCATCTGATAGGGTGAAATATGCACATTTGTTGTTTCAGCTAGGTTATTGAAGAGGTGGGGGTGGCTAATGTTGTTAAAATCATCACAGATAATGCCTCGAACTATGTTCTTGCTGGTAAAATGTTAAAGGAAAAACACAAAACCATCTTTTGGACCTCATGTGTTGCACATTGCATAGGCCTCATGCTTGAGGATATTGGTAAAATTGATTGGGTCAAGAACACCGTAGAGCATGCCAAAATCATCACAAAATATATCTACAATCACTCATGGATTTTGAAGCTTTTGAAGACACACATAGGGGGCAGGAATATTATTAGGTCTGGCATTACTAGATTTGCAACTCATTTGTTGAATTGCAATCTATGCTTTCCCAGCATAGAAACTTGCAAAGGGTGTTTTCCAGTGATCAATGGAATTAATTTCAATGGTATTGCAAATATGATGGAAAATATGTGAGAAAAAAAGTTAATGAAGAAATATTTTGGAAAAAGGAAACAAAGATTGTGAAGGTTGTTGAGCCACTGGTTAAGGTGCTGGGGTTGGTGGATGGGGAAAGATTGACTATGGGCTTCATTTATGAGGCTACATAACAAGAAAATGAGAAAATAAAGGCAGAACACAAGGATAGAGTGGTCAAGTATGGGCACATTTGAGAAATCATTGATCAAAGATGGAATAATCAACTCCATCACTCTATACATATAGCTGGGTTTTTTCTGAACCCAAGTATCATTATAAATCTTTGGAGGAAGAATACTTGGCTGGGAAGTTAGAGATGGATTGATTGACTGCATTGATCTCATGGTCCCTAACGAGAGTGACCAGGTGGAGATACACTGATAGATCACTTGTTTCAGTAGAGCCACAAGTACCTTTGGCAATAACCTAGCAAGGATTGCAACGAAAGCAAATGAGCCAGGTAAACAATCAATTTCAATTTTTAAATTCTTATCTTATTAAATTGCTTATAATTTGAAAGTTGGATATAATTTGTTGAGCTAACTCATTACACAACTATGTTTTTTGCAGCACAATGGTAGGAGGCATTTGGTAGCCATTGTCCTCAATTGCAGAAGTTTGCAATCCATATTTTGAGTCAAACTTGCAGTGTTATTGGGTGTGAGCACAATTGGTCTATCTTTGAGAGGATTCACACAAAGAAGAGAAACCGTTTGGAACAGAAACAATTAAATGATCTAGTATATGTCTAATACAACCACGAGCTAAGATGCAACCAATTGTTGAATAAAAGACCTAATACAGATCCCATTGTGTTGGAAGATATTGCTTTATTGTAGCGGCTACAACCACCCTCCAAAAGTTTGCCTATGCTTTGTTTTGGAGCCCCCCTACTAAAATCCCAACAACTTATCTTATGCTAACCTAGGTACTTATGCTTTCAATGAGTTTTATCTTTTGCTTCATAGCTTGTGTTTACTTATTTCCTTTGTTGTCTAACCACAATATGACCTCTTGACTTGGTTAAAATCCGATTCTAGGCTTACCTTAGTGAGATGCGCAATCCTAGAGGGAAACCAACCTTGCTCTCGGGAAATGCGTAGTTCATCATTTAGTCATCAGGAAGTCATAGGTAATTTGAAGCATTGTTATGAGTAGTCGAAGCATAAGGCTGAGCCTAAGCACGATTGGAAAGGAAATGACAAAGCTAAAGGAAAGTGGCCACTGAAGTGAGAAAGACCTTAGGATGTAGGAGAGAAAGAGAATGTGGTTTCTTATAAGAAGCTTAATGGAATAGAGAAGGGACATGAACCTCAACTTGGAGAAATGCATAATAGAGGTAGTGGAAAAGAGCCTTTGCAGTGTTGGATTTGTGGAAAAGATAATCTTAAGAAGGATTGATTGTTGTATGAGTGTGGCAGACCTCAGACCTACAGTTCTCAGGAGGCACAGATAGTTGGGGATGTGGGTCAGAATATCCCTTGGATATATGCAACATTGGATAATAGGCATGTTGATCATTAGTCATCTATTATCCAGCAAGCCATACAAAAGTTGGTCCAACAGCACTTTATTCCAAAATAATCAATATTACAGCAATGTCTAAGAATCCACACAAAATATTTCAAATGAAGAAGTATTTATACTAATTGTAAACTGAAATATCTTGAAAAAATATCAAGATTAGTTTCACAAATATCTCCAACTGTTTTACAATAATAGAACTTAAATAAAGGAAATTCAAAACTAATGAATCTATTTGGCACTATTTCTATGGATTTATGGTGACAAACAAGAGAAATTCAAATTTGATAGCAACTCTTAGTTGATGATGAGGCATCCCAGTCACTAACTGCATCCTTCCTTTGTGCATTATGCCCCAGAAATTCTACAAACTTAGGGTCCAATGATACGCTTGTATATCTCAATCCGTGATAGATATGCAAACAATGAAAGAGGTTTTTGTCGATAAGAATGTTTTTGAAATAAACCTCTCTTAGTGTCGCAAAATTCATCTCCAGCTGTTCACAATAGTCTCTGCAAAAAGATGTCAAAAACAAGATTTTGCACAAACTGAAAAGTAGGCTGTGAAGACATGCACTTATCTCCCTTTTGGTAATACTTTTGGAAAACATGAGATAGGTTTTTTTATATTGGCCTGTTAGGAACAAAACCCTCTTCCATTTTCTCGAAATAATTCTTGTATTAGCCACAATAGTTTCTGCAAAACTATGACGTAAACAGGAAATTTTTGAAGAATGTACCATTTTTGCTCTAATTTCATCTTTTAACCTTAAACTTCTTTTGACTGTTTTTCACTTTTACTTTGGATAAAATTCATTGTGGCTGGTGAAAGTGTTTTCATATTTTTTTAACCCTCAATGTATTCATGTTTACTTTCACCGTTTACTGTTTACTTTTTACTTTTACCACTCTATTTTTCATCTATCTTCACTTTGTCATGAATTTGTATGTTCTGTTTTGAAACTATCTTCCCTACTGTTTATCTTCATGCTAGTTGATTTAGTTGACTTGGTCTTCAATCTGATACTCTTTAACCCTGATACACTTTGATTGTTCTTTACTGTGTCCTTTTACCTTCCATCTCTATTTGAATAGATTTGATAACAATCTTGGAGTAAACAGGTCTTATGACTAGTATTAAGACTGTTTATCCAAGGATGTGGTCTTCTGATCACCTGTAAAACAAAACAAACTGTTAAGAAAGCATTGGTTTGCACGAGAGGTCAAAAAGGTTTCATTTAAGCTTGAAAGGTCTATGGAGTGAGTCCAGATTGCTTTTAGGGAGGTAAACCATGCTCAAATTGTTTAACAAAGGCTTCAGGTAGCGCAGATGGGTTTCATAGGGTTTTACTGCACAATCAGGTGAAAACGAGCAAAACTAGGGTGTTTGTGTTTAAATGGGTAAACGGTTGATATTGGTGGGTTAATGGCAGCGGGGAATGACATGATGTCTTGTCCTTTAGCTCGAAGGTAGTAAGCGGTTTATATCGCACCGCTTATGCGGAGGGGCGGTATTTAGCCTTGAGCCAGCGATTCCATAGAACGGTTGACGCGTGGCAGGGGTACTATACATGAAACTGCTTTGTGATCGCATGCTAACATGTGGTCACAAAGGGTTGCGCGATATGCATAATGGCCATCAGATCTTGAAGACCTGATCGGACGATTATCGAGGCTCTGAGATGATGGGGATTTAATGAAGGCGGGCCCGATACATTTAAGAATTAATTAATTATATCGGGGTTGACGGGATTGGACGGGGAGGCTGTTAATTAACCGTGAGGGTTAATTAATCCTTTATCAATGTGGTGGGGGATTAAGGGTTGTTAATTAGTTACTGTTTAACTAATTAATCCCGATTAAGGATGTATTATGGTTATAATTAACCAAAGGGCAGGATATGTAATATTTCGGGGATTTATATAGTTTACAATAATACGGGAAAGGGTAAAGTTTTACAAGGGATTTATATAATAAAATGTTAATAGTTAATATGATAATGAATAAAAAGCGCTATGTATAAAAGCATTTGTTGTGTGTATTTAACTTAGGCTTAAAGTGAAAAAGGGTTTTTTTATGAAAATTTTATAATTTTCCTAAGTAAAATAGGATTTTACTTAGGAAAAGTCTTATGGAAAGGAATGAATGATTTCTGAATGGTCTTAAGTACTTAGGCTTTACAAATTATTGGGCCGAGGGTCCGGTCCCTCTAGAAGTCAGAGAAATGCTCTGAGCCCCTCTAATTTAGCAAATACCTTAGTGCTTTAGGGGAAATTAGTGAAAATTTAGGGAAAATGAATGGGGAAATTAATTATTCTGACTTAGTTTTGCTTGAGATGTTTTCAATATAATGTATGCCTTGGCCTTATGATGAAAGTAAGAGATTAACACATTTAGAGTCATCATTCATCATATATGATTCTGCAACCAACAACTACCTACCCTACCTACTTTAACCTAGCATTTTCACTTCTTTATTAGGGTGCACTTAAACTGGCAAACCCTTATCACACTTTTTTTTTCTTTTACATGTAGATATCTATCTAAGTCTAGCCTTATTACATCCAAGGGTTCAGATTAAACTGTTGACCTCCTTTTCTTCACTTTACCTATCTACTTTTCTGCCAAGATTACATTACTTGGTCAGATCTTTATTCTCTATTTCTACAACATGAAATTGAAATATGAACTAGCCAAGCTTAAACTGTTTGACTATTCATGAATTGTGGCATAGGTGACAAACTGCACACAATTGTTTATTATACAAAAGTAAAAAGTAGTGGCATTTAGACTTGCACACTTTCCTTGGTCTTTCTTTTGATGGGGTTCATTTTCTTTGATTTTTTGACCATCTTTTATTCTTTTCACCCTTTGATTTTTCTTTTAGGGTATACCCTCTTTACATTTTTTAACTTTTTGATTTTTTACAAAAATGGAAAACATTTGCAGAAGCAAAGGTATGTACATATTTCAGAGCTAAACCCAGTCAATCATGATATATGACACCTATTGGTATAGGAACCTAACACATCCCATTCGTTGTCGTACAATGTTTCATCGATGTACTTGTTCCTGCAATCACTCATGACGAGACGACATCAAATCCAAAAATCTCCTAGTCTAACATGATGCATTGTTTTCCATTTCGGTGCAGGTGACTGGGAGAGGGAAAAGGCATTGAAATTACACAGAGCACAACTCAGGCCGGGATGCGAGGCTCTGAAGAACTATCGGTAAAAAATGCACAGATGTCACTTGGAGGCATATTTGCACAATTCGGGACAACAGTGACAGCTGTGGGGAAAAACCCAACTAGGAGGAAGAATTGCGTAGTTTCCGGGAGGAAGACCAGGCAGGGTGTTGGGAAACTGCTGGGCCAATTTGCGCAATTTTCAAGGGGAGAACTGGGCAGTTCATCCAGCTGGGATCTGCGTAGTTTTTCCATGGAAGATAAAGTGAGTAGTAGGAGGCACTGGCAGAAAAATCTGTGTAATTTCCTAGGGTAGTGCAGTGACAGGAAGTAGAGGCATGTCCCACATGTTTGCACAGTTTCTGTAGGCAGTGCAAGGTAGTCAGTTTAGATAGGTTCTGTGCAGTTTTGGATATCACTACAGCCCTAGGTCATAGCTCATGTCATTTTTTCTGGTTGAACAACACGAGGCTTAATGGGTGATCTTGCGGGAAGCATAGACTGGATCGGGTTCTGGGATAACTTCTGCATAATTCTGGGAGGAAATCAGCTGGCCCATTTTTGGAATTGTATCGTACATGCTTCCCGAAGGAAAAAATCAAGCTCTGCACAGTTCTGGGTAGAATTGCAAGGTCACTGAGATCAGGGTCCAGTTGAAGGAGGGTTGTCCGGTCGACAGATTTTCAGGAAAACTAACTAAGTGTGAAAGCAAGTGTACTTGTGCATACATGACATTGTGATCACACACTTAGCACAAATCAATGACAAGACACCTCAAACCAACAAGACAAACATTTGCTCAGTGAGAATGACACAAAGGTTAATATCGACAAGTGCGGCAGTCGAGATGTCTCATCGAACGACCATGATGACACTTGTGTGACAGTGTTTCCAACTTTGTGTGTGAGTGCAAGTGATGTTGACAGAGTGAAAACAACTCATGCACATAAAGACAAACCTTCAACATTACCAGAACAAACTTGCAAGAATGACATAGCGATCAACATGCCAAAAGACAACCAATGGTCAACGAAGCACAAGGGTGTGAGGACTCGACAAGAGATCATGGGATGAGCTCGATTGTTTGTAACCATCAAGGGGAAAAACAAAGGAAGGCTCTGAAATTTAGATGCAAGCAAAAATATTGGAGGGTGTTGCAACCGCTATAACAAGTACATAAAATTAAACTTGATAAGGGGGCTTTCATTTTTTGTTGTTGGTTTCACACAACACAACTCTCTTCAGTGGACATGGTGTTGTTGACATTCCTATTTGCCAACACTCCTTTGGAAACTCTGTGCAATCTATGCCACACAGGCATCACGGTCGGCACAACCATCTTCAACGAACACTTGGTTGCAGACACTCCTATCTTCCAACACTCCACTGGAAACTCTCTGCGCCACACAAGCATCATGGTTGGCATTACCTTCTTCAGCGAACACTCAGTTGCAGACACTCCTATTTGCCAACACTCCACTAGAAATTCTCTATGATCTACGCCACACAGGCGTCATGGTCGGTGCAATCTTCATCAATGGACACTATGTTGTATACACTCCTATCTGCCAACACTCCACTAGAAATTCTCACCACACACATTGGCCACTCCTTAACCACACAAGCTGGCTGCCCATGACTCCGACAATGCTTGTCCATACATTGTGGGTTCTCCAGATCGCTTCTCCTCACACTCTATGCTGGCTCCTTTGCTCCTCCGCGCTAAAAAATAGATGATAACTTAAAGCTTAACGCACTTCACAATCAACGAGCAATTTGTAGACAACACATAGGGGATCTCTCTTCCACACTATCCGCAGCTTTCAACAGGTCTCTAGGAATATGACATAGGCTCTTCCAATTGCACTTCACACCACTGAGCCCAGCTCTCCACATCATGGAACACTGACATGGCTTTGATACCATGTTGAAAATCATAAAGTGAGCTTGAAGACTCTCCAAGAGAGCTTGTTCATTGCATTCAACATAAGACTATTTATAGAAGTGACAGTCGTAGATTCTACAATGATTCACTGACTGTAACTTATTGTCTAGCCGACTTCTACCTATTCCCCGATGACTGTCACCGACTAGCCGTTATGGGAACAAGGATGGACGACGTGATTATTCTAACACATGAGACTTAATTGTAGGAATGCATAGAGTCGATCCAAATGATCAATGCCATCTAATACTATGAGAGTGTGACAAAACCAGAGATTATTTTTTGGTATCCTTACATCACCTTCACACTCCCTAATTTGTATATCATATATATGTTTCAAGTCCTTAATAAGTTTAGTCTGCAAAGAATTTAGACACATTCTACCTGTACTTTCTTTACATCATATAGAAAGGAGGTTTCATCGTAATTTGAAATCTGAAGGTTCAAAAATGCATTAGCCAACGTAGTTTTTCCAACTCCACTCGCACCCACAATCCCCATGATGTTGTCTGCCTCCACACACCCCTTGCAATGCTATGATCACACACACTTTTGAAATTCCTCAAATTTTCGACCCAACCCAGTTTCAAATTTTGCTACATGCAACCGTGTTTTTGGAACTGCTTTTAGCAGATTTTGGACAACCTTGTGCAATAGCTCATCTTCATTGCATATTAATAATTCAGAAAGTAAAATCAATATTGAGAAAAGCTTAGATAAGTTTCCATATAGCTATTAATCCAACAAACAAAAATAATAGAGATTGACAAAGTGGGAGATCCTCACCTATCACACGCCTCCAGCTTGAATCCGTTTATACATGCAACATGATTAAATGTGTCTTTCCAATTCTGAATAGTTTGGTGATTCTATTTATGGTTGCACAAGGCATCAACATACCCTTCCTTTGTTTAGATGGCTCTACTTTGTAAAATACATGAAGAATGGGTCAATACCATGGCTTATATATATCATGGGTCATTACCATGACCTATCAATACCACATGTTCAAAAAATCATAACTCATTTCATATGATTTTTTTTTAATTAATGAATTTAATTAAAAGAGAAAAAGACATAACTACTTTAAAAATAAATATGAACTTATATAGCATAACTTATAGGTGAAATGACTTTTTTTAGAGCAACTTTTTTGGTAATTTTAATTAAAATGTAGCAAAGATTTTTAAAAATTTGAGTTTAAGTTGTTTAATTTGTAGAATTCGAGTTTAAGATTGTGTCGCCGGATTCTGATGAAAAGGTCATTTCATATATATATATATATATAACCTCCAAAAATCAGATTACATCATTGTTGGGTCAATTTTCAAAATTACTAACCTCACTCTGTCACATAGGAAACTAAACTTGTTGCCTAATATTGAAAGTATAAAATGTCTACATAGCAAGTTGAAATCAATTACAAAAAAAACATTGGATAACATAAAAGATAGTCCAAGATCATAACTAGAACATAATGCCAAATTAGGTGTCTAGTGATGTGGATCCTTCACACTCGAATCGGGTGGCATTGAGGGCTTAAATGCACATTGTATCACGGGGCTTCACTCAATGAACCTCTGACATATTAAATAATACCTTTAATTTGACTACATATTGGAAAATACCTCTAAAAATCACATTATTTAATTCCCTACCAATGCTAACCCAATACACCTTCCCAATTTAAAAACCCTTACTTTCACTAGATATTATAGATATCCATTTTTTCACTAACATTTTTTATACCCCTTTATATTTTTTCATTAACTTTGAGCTCCATTTTTTGTACTTACCAATATAAAAACCATTTACCCCCAATATAATATGTCATTTTTTCCTCAACATATATCCCCCAATCTGAACCCACGTGGTATGATATTGCTTCGCCAGTGAAGCCTCTGTGCATTGTATGTGTCTCTCAATGTGAGCTAAGAAAACTTCTAATCTATCCAGATAAGCCTGTTGTTTCGACTGGTTGTGTTGAATATCATTGAGAAAAGAGATAATGCCATTCTTATCTTCATGTTTTTCTTTTAAGACTCATCCTAGTAAAGTCTTTAACTGCTAATAAAGAGTAACTGAATGCATATATTGACTCCTTTTTTCTTGGGTATGACTAGGGTCAGGAAGCCAAATTTCAGACACATCCTCTAAGAGTTCTGAATCAAAATAAGCTTTTTGGTCTTGTGTAGTCTGGGACTCAAGTCTCTAAATCTTTACCTAAGTACTATAACAGGTTGTTGATCGATGGGTATACGTTTTTGTCTATGTCTGTGACCATAAACATGATTGATTAAGTTGGCCATATCCACTAGCCCCACGATTCCCACGCACATTCTCGTAAGGCATAGTGACTACCCCAGGGCAAAGAAAAACACCATGCTAGAGAAATATACCCCACCATTCCCAAAATTCACACCTACTCAACTAGCTCATAAGTCCAAATACTAAAATCAAAGGCTTGGGTGAAACTACTCGTCCACTACAAATTCCAACCAAGAACATTCTAGCCTGATATAACCATGCTCAAACTAGCTGAACAACTACCAATAATTACAAACTCTAGACTGACCTTGCCTATTAGACGAGACACCCAAAGGAAAATTCCACAATCCCCTCTATAGAGGAGAAAACAACCAAAGATAAAATCCCTCTTGTTTCGGGGAAAACTAGTGTCTTGTCGAATGACTAGTCCTCTAGGTTTGGCAGCTACCTAGAAACAACAACTTAAAGCAATTCAACGATTTCTTCTATGTGCAACAGATAAGAGAAAGATAAAGGAATCAACCTGGAACTTCCACGTAATCCCTTGTTTGATCTCTCTCCCCCTTGACCGAGCTTGCAACTCCTCTCCGTACTTAACCCATTTGGAGAGTACCTGCACAAGTACAACAACGAAGAACCATCAAAGCATCTTAATCTACTACAACATAAACATTACAGAATCAGATATATAATGAACAAATGATAGCATTCACAAATAATAACATTCACAATTGCACAATCATATGGAAGAAAACTTGAAAAACTTTATTAAATAGAAGGGAGAATTACAACCCAATTGTCTGATCTAGCATCATCCTCCCAGCTTCAATCCCTCTTCACCTCATGAAATAGCAAGATCACACCAACAATACAATGCTCTTTCCTCAATTACAAACTATCAACACTTCCTTTCAATTCACAATATTCCAGCCTCCGGATCTCTTAGATGAGGGATCCATTTATAGATGTGTGCAAGGGTGTGAGTCATCTCTGGGGTTTTGATTAGTGTCATTCCACTTGTTACAATTGGTTCCACTTGGAGATTTATTGGATCTATTACTCATCCCTGGGTGAATTCAGAGAGGCAAGTGTCATAGGAGAAGTTTCTAGAAGATTCCATGAGTAACCACTTAGAAAACTGTCTCGGACATTTGTCCATCCTTGCCCATCGCACCCTATAAAAGGCGTAATCAGTATGCATCACACTTGGCTAGTGTAGCAGTCAGTATGGTTCAGTTTAGGCTATTTCTGGATGGTTTTTTAGGTGGAACTTTTGGGGAATGACATAATCAGATGACTATGTTCTTTTAGGGTATAAAACAACTCTTTTAGGGGTTGATGAGCCCTAGTTTATCGACATATAAGTTTGGAGTTGATGTGCCCAAATATGTCTATAACAGTTGCCCCCTAAAGCATGAAGTCGTAAATCTTGATGTCGGGTGAAATGATTTATCATGAGGATCCAAGGTTTCGAACTAAAAGGTGACCTGCATAATTTACAATACAATACATCATCATAATATAATTTTCATGATCCAGATGAGGGAGGCATTCCCATGCTCAGCTTTATAAATTCATTTCATGTACATAGATCAGATAGTCGTCTGTAGATGCAGACTGGTGATTCTTCAAATGTAGAGTCATCATCCTTGGTTTGGATGACCATATGTGCAGTGCCTTTGTACATTTGATGTTTTTATATCCCTGAATATATCACAGCCCGAATGGATGAAACTAGATCCGGGGTCTTCAAACTCATTCAATCTTCGCCTGATGTACAAGTCAATCCATGTGAAGAGATGTTCTGAAGTCGAACATGGAAAGACATTGCCTGATTACCAGCCAATGATTTGAGTTGTTAACAGACGTGAGAGGAATCACCGATAATGATAATGACCCTCAAGGTACTACAATACAATTCATGTGGTGTGAATATATGATCTGATGTTGAACACCATGCAAAATATTTTGGTTGAAGGTCATTGATGTCAACCTATCACTGGAAGTGAGAAACTTGCCATTGATGCATGCAAGCTTCAAAGCACTGAAAGGGGTGTTTCTAAGTCAACTTTTTGGATAATGAGCTGATGTCGACAAGAAGTGAATCGTTCTAGGAGGGCCTTAATGTATCCCACATCTACGACACAAAATGAAGCAAATGATTTCTGGAGGTGAAAACGAACTGACGACACAAGGTTCAAGAATGGAGGTCATGAAAAAATGAAGGTTGGAGGTATTGCAGTGGATGAGACATTAACTGGTTTGTGGTTTCTCAACTGAATGACTTCTCTTGAACATGTCGGCGACACTGATATGGATTGGTAGCGTTAACCCCAACAGATGGATGGTGTGAAAGACCAATGGTGAGATGACCGGTGAACGGAATAACCCAACTCGACTCAATCATGGTGATGGAGTGAAAGTGTCATGTTCAAAAGTGACCTGCTACCATAAATTCTTCAAGTTTCTTCCCTTTTTTCTCCAGTCATTGCTGACCAGTACCTCTTTATTTTTGTCAAGCTTGAGGAGGATATTATATGCTTGTTCTATAATTTTCCCTTCGGGCAAACCTGTCGCTATGTTTTAACAAGTCTAGCGACAGTGAAACTCAATCTCATCTAAAATGGACAAATTTGTCGCTATTGTTTTAACAAGTTTAATGACAAGGATAACTCGGTCCTTTTCATGTTTAGAGAGTTTGAAAAGGGACGAAAAGAAAACTCCAAGAGTTATTTTTCGTAAAATAATCCCTCAAGTCCGAAAAAGGATAAAATAATACAAAAGGGATGACTTTTCTGATCACTTTAACGAGCCGAAAAAGACAAGCGCTCGAACTTTTTCGTAAGATAATCCCTCGGGTCCGAAAAAGGATAAAATAATACGGGAGGGATGACATTTCCAATCACTTTAACGAGCTAAAAAGGTCAAGGGCTCGAAAATCTTTTCATATTTAACGAGTCTAAAAGGGTTTAAAGGAGACTCAATTTTGAGGAACGAGTGGTGTCTAGGGTAGCAACTGGTTCCAATGAATTTGGAACTTCTCAAAACATGGTTAATTCTGTGAAGAGGCTGGCTAATAAGATCACTCATCACAACTATTCCTCAAAAGGGGTAAAAAACCAAGTGAGAGCGTATGATCTACCAAAGGGATGGAGGTGATGAGAGGTACACAACCAAGGCTCAAAAGGCTGATAGAACGACGATCAAAAAGGTTATTTAGTTGAAGGTGGGTTCATTTTTTGAGAAGCTTGAACCATGGGGGAACTATGCTTGGTATCAGTTTCATTTTTACACAAGCTCGAAATGACAAAATTATGCCTGAATAAGTGGTCAAATATGTTCAATTCACTGTTTAGCACATCAGATTCTTTCGTCAGTCATTCAACCTGCTCAACGCTCCATGAAATTGATTAGAAATACAAATATATGGATGAAAAATGAACTTAATATCCAGGATGTCACTGATCGGCCCTTGAGGACCATTTTATTTACCTTTGCTAGATTGGCTAGCAACGCGGCCTTATATTTGGCGAACAGATATTACATGTAGTATGCTCTAGAATGCCTGGAACCGAAGGTGTTTAATTGGTGTGAGGTGATACTTATTTTCATAAAAGAACAACTCTCCAAAGTAAAGAATGGAAGAACCAAGAATTTTGGCTATGGATCCATATTGACTGCTTTTGCTTTGGAGAGGATTCCACTGTTGCAGCCTTAGAACATTTCAACCAAAATGACAACTCTAAAAGAAAACACTCAAAAATGCAATATGTATAATGAGTTTACTACACTTAATCAAGCATAGTAACATTTAAGATACAACCCATTTCGGGGCTATAACAGTGGAATCCAATCATAATCGACCAGCTCGTAGGCCCCTTTTGTCAATACTCGTTTAACAATGTAGGGGCCCATCCATAATCGTTCGAATTTACCTGCTCCTAATTTGTCAAAGTCCTGATCGTAAAGTAAGACCAGGTCACCTTCTGAGAAGACACAAGGCTTGACATTTTTGTCATATTGCGCCTTGACACGTTTCTTATGTGCTTCGTTAGCCAACATGGCATCACGACGGGTTTCATCCATATGGATTAGTTCCAAGAAACGAGCCTCTTCTTCCGAATTTTCGGGAAGCAGATCAATTGCAAGCTTGAGGGATGAGATTTCGCACTGAATTGGTAAGACTGCTTCCAGACCATATACCAACTGAAAGGGCGTAAATCCAGTTGCATTTCTCACCGAAGTCCTATATGCCCACAAAGCTGAGAATAGGATTAAATGCCAATTCCGTTTGTGGACTCCAATCATTCTCTGCAGGATGCACTTAAGGACTTTGTTGATTGCTTCAACTTGTCCGCTAGCCTGCGGATAATATGGAGCAGAACTATCATGGGATAGTCCTAATTTGGCAGTCAATTCAATCATCATGTGATTGCGAAAATGTGACCCATGATCTGTGACTATAGCCTGTGGTACACCAAATCTAGAAACTACATGGTTGAAAAAGAAAAGAGCAGTCGTTTTGATGTTGTTGTTTAATGTAAGCATCGCCTCAGCCCATTTTGTAAAATAGTCGACAACGACTATAATATACCCATGCCCCCCGACCGAGGTGGAGTTACATGTCATGAAATCAATGCCCCATTTAGCAAATGGCCCAACAACAACGATTGGATGTCGTGGTGCAATTGGTAATCTGGTTTTGCAATCAAAAATCCAACAAGCACGGCAACTTCTGACTGCAATTATGCAATTTTTGAATATTGTTGGCTAGAAGTAACCAGCTCGTAAGCTCTTTGTGCAGTAACATAACCAGATAGATGACCCCCACAAGAACCTGAATGACAATCATTGAAAACGTTTTCAGCCTCCTCATGTGTGAGGCACCTTCGTAAAACTGTAACGACACCATGATAATAAAGTGTATCACCAACAATCAGATATTATTTGGCTTGGTATCGAGTACATCGTTGTTTCGAGCGAGAGGTGTTAGGCCCAAAAGTTTGGGTTTGGAGATAGACCAGTATATCCCCGTACCACGGATCACTTGACGATATCAGAAAACAGAGTCTCATCCATGATTGATGTTTGGGATGTTAAATCATTGGATGACGAGGGAAGGTCACAAAGTAACTCCGCAAAGACGAGAGACTTCTTTGATTTGGACTTGGTGAATTCCAAATCAAACTCTTGCAGAATGGATATCCATTTGGAATATTTTCCCCCCAGTAATTGACTGACAGAATGTAGGTCATAGGGTTGCAATCTGACACAATGGTAGTTTTACGAAAGAGAACATAGTGTCGAAATCTCTGTACTGCTTGAATGACTGCTAAATCCAACTTTTCAACATAAGAGTACTTGTTTTCTGTATCATTAAGATTGCAACTTAAATAATATATAGGATGTTTGATTCCATTATTTTCTTGCACTAAAACCATGGTGATGGTTGTATCTGCAGTAGCGAGATACAGGTTGAAGTCTTTTTGATAGTCAGGAGCGTACATTAATGATGCTTTTATCAGGGAATCTTTTAAAGCATCAAAGGAAGCTTTCGCAACCTAATCCCGGTGGAAGGGTACTCCTTTTTTCAAAAGACGTGTATAACCTTTAGCAAGTTAAGCATAATGTGGAATGAACCTCCTCAGAAAGTTAGCTTTCCCTTGGAGTCTCTGAATCTGAAGTAAATTTGAAGGTGGAGGCATGTCAAGGATCACCTGAACCTTAAATGGGTCGAGTCGAGTTTCGTCCTTAGAAACTAAAAAACCAAGCAATCGACCAAAACCAAAACTAAACACACATTTGTGTGGATTGAGTCATATCTTGTAGTGTCGGCAACGTAGAAATATGGCTCTCAAATGTTGCGGATGATCAGTCTGTTTTCACGAATGAGCTGGCAGATTGTCGAGATATGGTTGAACGATGTGTTTGATGTCATGGAAGGCGTAGTTCATTGCCCTCTAAAAATTCGCCCCTATGTTCTTCAAACTTAATGGTAATTTACGATATGCGAATGTGCCCCACGGACATATAAATGTATTTTTTGACTAGTCTTGTGGGCAGATATTTATTTGATTGTATCCGAAAAATCCATCCATGAATGAAAAGACTTCACATCTGGCACATTCATTAATAATCTGGTCGATAAAGGGTGTAGGATAGTTGTCCTTTGGACACGCTTGATTTAGATCCCTATAATCGACGCATACTCTAATAATTCCTTGTTTTTTCATTATAGGAACAATATTCGATACCCAATTAGTAAGAGGAACAGGGTAAATGAAACCAGCACGCAAAAGTTTTTCGACTTCTGCCTTAATGGCAGCGGTTTTTTTTGGATGAACAGGTCGAAAGCCGTTGTCGTACTGGTTTGACATCTTGATACATCTTGATTTCATGTTCAACAATTCTCGAGTCAATGCCTGGCATCTCTTCATATGACCATGCAAAGACATCTCTGAATTCGCGAAATAGAGCACAGTAAATTTCTAGTTCTGATGGAGAACAAGATTTTCCAACGTGAATATTCTCTACAATATTAGGTTTGGTCGAAATATTAATGGCAATAGTTTCTTCAATGTTGGACATATTTCGCTTGGAATCTACTCTATTTACAGAATTTAATAAAAAATCAAAAACTGAAGGATGATCGAGGTCGTTTGAATAATCTTCATTATCATCTTGAAGGTGGGAATGATGGTGGTAATCTTCCCATGACGTCTCTCCTATCATCATTGATTGGATGATTCCTTTGTCTGTAGAATGTATACGAGACCAAGGATCAGAAGAGGTACCATATTCTAAAGACCTATCTATCCAAACACTCATCGAGTGCTAATTCTGGTTTGCTGCCCAAGCCCAGAAAATTGATTGCTATAGAGATTTGATGGGGCTTGGTGGAAACGCCTCACGATGATCCTCACTATCAAAATGGTTGGAACTCTTGTTAAACTCATATGATGTAGAAGAGATCATTTGACAAGTTTCCATTGTGGCCACTTCCGCGAAATCGGATGGAGGCAGGAGGGAAAAAGTTCCCATTAAGGAAGGATCTTTTAGGAGACCTACTCCAACATTTTGAAGCGATTGAGAACTTCCATGGATCAATGGAATGCTTCCAGTAGCTTGTGAACTGTTAGGAAAAAAGGCTAGTTGGTCAATGATTGCACTTCCACCTTGGAAGGGAAATGCAATCTTCCTAAAATATGTAGACACAACAGTAGCCATAGCATAAATCCAAGGCCTTCCTAGTAAGATATTGTAATCAAGGTTTCCATCGATGACCTCGACTTCAATCTCTACTGTGTTGCCCCCTAGTTCAACTTGCAAGTTACTTAAAATCCCATATGGAGTGTACGTTCTTCCATCGAATGCTTTTAATGTTGTTGATGATCATGACAAGGGTGGTGAACCAAGAGTTTTCTAGCAACTCATCGACATAATACAGGTAGATGCTCCCTCATCAATTATTGTTCGATGAACATATTTATTGAGGGCTTTTACCCGTATAAGGAAAGTGAGTTGGGTTGGTAACTGAGGCGTATATCCTTTATGATTAAAGGCCACAAGATTAGAATCCGTTGGATCAATCCCACCTATTGCTGATAACAGAGCCTGCTTTTGGGAGGGACAATTTTGCAATACCTCCAGTGTCGACATAGTAGATGGCGATTGAGCCAGATACTCCACTATATTATAATTCTGAGCAGCTCAAGCACGAGGATTAAATGTCAATTTATGTATGACTCCCTTTGGCGACTTTATAGTTAATTCAGGAATAATGGGTGGAACAACTTCTGGCGAAGTCGTTGTCGAACCATTAGGTTGATCTATAGCCTGGTTTTTTGAGACGATGGATTCCCATAATCTTTGTTCCTTGTTGATATCAAAGCATCATTTTGCTTGTTTGAGATGAATAGCATAAGCACTTGGGATGTGGAAGCATGATCGATATCAACCAGATTAGTTTCTGGGTTTGGAAACGGATCAGTCAACACCGCTGAGGTATTCGAAGCCTTCAAAAGTTTTGAAATCTTAGATCGATGTGGACAATCTCTCGTATAATGCTCCTTGTTACATATGAAACATGGAAAACGAGGAGTTTTCTTTGGCCCAGTAGGGTTCTTAGATGATTTTTTAGGAGTTGAATTCTCTTGTTTCTCTTATTATTTTTCCCTTTCTTCTTGCCCCCTGGTTGCTTTGGATTTTTGCCCTCGTCAGATGACACGACATTAATCTCTGAGGCAAGAGGTTTATCATTTGCATTCTGACTAGAAACATCAAGAGCTTTACCATATGGACCCCTTGTGGTTTGCATGCTTGAGGCATCGATCACGCTGTCACCGACATGAGAGTCCCTATTCAATTTAGGAGGAGGTGGAATGGAAAATTCTGGTCTAGGAGTGTCAGGAATTTTGTCGTAGAGTGTGCTAGACTAAGTATAGATCAAGTCTAAATATTGGGCACAAGCAATGACTTGCTCTTCAGTGACAACTCCTCCTTTTGCCACATCCTCAGTGATAGATGGCAATAAGTATTTAATAAACCACTAAACTAAAAGCTAATAAGGAACATACGTCTTTACCATTCAACGACGACACCGCCACTCATGAATATGATCATATATGTGAGTGGTCGTGGTCTGTTTAAAGTTGGTAAGGAGTTCTGTTCCCGTTTTGTAGCCGATGGGTAACTGAAAGTGGGTTAGAAAAGTAGTGGCAAGGGTGTTGAAGTTATCAAACGAAGCTCTAAGCAATTCAATATACCATTTTGCTGCTGGACCAGTGAGCATTCTCTAAAAAAGGTGAAGCCTAATCGAATCATCATTCAGGGTATTATATGAGCACTACAAATGAAAAGTCATTACGTGATTCGATGGATCTTCACTTGGATTTCCATTGAATTTAGGAATATCAGAGGGAAGTTTATGAGGAATCGCTGGCCACCAAGGGGTGTATGCAATTGGATCATTTGTTAGCCGGTTCAAATCTAGTAATTCTAGAGTTGCTACAAAAGGCAAATGTTGATTCAGGTTTGTTGAAGTGTACCTAGGATAAGATGGAATCACCTGAGAAGTAGGTCTTTGCATACCAGCATAATGTATCTGCTGCTGGTAACTTTGATAAGGTTGTTGGACATAACCAGTATAGTGTGGTTGTTGATAATTGTTTTGAACATGCGGCTATAAAGCCTTGTTGCTCAGATCCTTGGTAGACTTGATATTGACCAAATCCAGTTTGAGCTTGTAAACCAAGCCCAAACTGAGGTTGGGTTTGATGGAATTGCAATTGTTGGTATTGTACCAGCCATGGTCGTTGGACCATTTATTGTTGCCCAATACTAGAAGATTGACCAAGATGCGGATTGACAATACTTGTTTGTGCCTGAGTTGTTCTAGATAAGGAAGCACTAACTTGAGGTTGCGATTGAGCCATAGAGACAAGTGGCTGTTGTATCAAAACTTGAAAGACTTGAGGTTGAGACACAACAGGAAGTGCTTGTACTTGCGACACAGTCATAATAGCAGGTGTAGTGGGAATATTCAACACAGGTTGAATCAGTTGCATTGTATATACAACCCTTGGTTGTTGTGGAAGTATTGGTACCCAACCACTGGATGTAATTCTAGTTTGACCTGAATTTTGTTGGAAACTATCACATGGTTGTTCCCCACGAGGGAACAATGAAAAAGCATACTGCCCTCCATATGGCGACAATCTAGTGTTTAAAAGATATATTGGTCTTTGAAGACTTGTATGGCCAAATTGATACTGGCATGCAGGATCAAATTGCTAAGTTTAAACATAAGAAATACCAAATGGGACTCTGGATGAATAAATAGGAGTAGACCATGTTGCCGAAGCAGCCCTTGAGTGGACTCCAGCTAGTGATTAATAACTAGCCAGAACAGATGGTATACCAGCAAACATTGTAGGAATGGCAACGGGAATTTCCGTCATAGCTACATCAGATGACACATTCCTAGATGTTGATGGTTGCTCAGACATGTTTATTCTATCCAAAAGATTTCCTAGTGATTCGACAGGAACTTGCGATGAAGAAGGATTAAAAGAACCAAACTCAGGAATAGAAGGATACAAATGAATCCCAGTTCCAAAATGTAACGTGGTACTAGATGGAGGATCCTCTACCATCTCCTTTATAGCAATCAGACTAGGTGGAAGAGGTAGACCGTCAGGTCCGTAAAAGATTTCTGGAGCCGAAGAAGGTATATCTTTTGTAGTGACAGATACTGGAGGTGTGACACCTTTTGAATTCTGAAACTCAACTTCTAGATGTTCAGGTAAGTGAACTTCAGTCTCAAAGGGAGGTTCTCGAACAACCACTGGTTTGAATGTAGCCTTGGTTTGAACTGAGATGGGTTCTAGATCAACTCTAGATAGAGTTGTTTTAGGTATATAAGTGTCTACTGTTACAGTAGGATTAGTTCTAATGTCCTCTTGTAACTGCCGAACTTCTTCTCTAAAGGCAGATGTACCAAAAATGATCGGAGTAATTGTAGTCTTTGACGATGTTGAAACAAAAGTTTCAAATAAACCAGATGAATTGGACTCAGTTAAACGAGACCGTTTTGCCCGGATTGGCTTCGCTTCCAGAGTCAAAGATGGTTGACTCGCTAGTCTCTGCGAACGATGGGGTTTTGATTGTCTTTCTTCCATGATTGCGGATTACTTCATCAACTCAAAATTAAGGGGAAAATGATGTTATTCCGAATTCAATTAATTTTAATGACGCTTTGACAAAACTTTGCTTTTTCAGTTTTTAAGAGTTGAGAAAAAGCTAAAGATGACTCTAGTCTCATTCGATTTTTAATGAGCCTGAAGTGACAAGTGATTAGATGGACCTTTTCTTTTAAAGATTAGAAAAGGAACGAAAGTGACTACTCTAGAAAATCTAGACAGAGGGATTACCAAACCAATCGCAAAACTGTAATATACACCTTGGTGATAAATTAAAGAGAAATTACCAAGGACTTATGTACGGCAGTCAATCTTCCTGAATGCTGTGTTCAATGCATTGCGATCAATAAGGTAGTAGACTCGGCTTCCTATGGATAAAGGATATAAGCTTATTTTGGTCTCCCAATATATACGTGACGATACGGGGAGCACAAGTCCGTGCTAGCACTTATCATATCAGGGAGGAGGAATCATCCCACCTTCAATGAAAATGATAGTTACTAGTTTTAATGATGCTGGAACACGTCTCTAGCCTAGACCTATAAATGTGTTGCGTTAAGTTCCAAAGCGTTATTAGGTTCATTAAAATTTATTTTAATGTTGATCTTGTTTAAAGTTTGCCTTTCAATGGTTCACCGCATGATGTTGATTTTGAAATTCCTAAAATGCAATCTACAATGATAAACAATCTTTGTTTATTTTGAGCAATGAAAATCCTAGCTACTCGGGAAAGAAGATTACAATTCTTTCAAACAAAGAGAAAAGAGCACACACTAGTGCATTTTTCTAATTCATTTTTCGCACACAAACTACAAAATGCTAAATGCAAATGCATGTATTTGTTTTCATTCCCCTTAATGTGAAAAATGCCAAAAAGGAAAAGTAAATGTAACAAAGATCTGAAATATTTTACTCAAAGCGACATTTTCGACAATTTCTTTTTCAAAAGGGAAAGGAAGACTAAATGACACTTTTCGATTTTGAATAAAAATGCTTTCGACACTTCGAATTTAAACAAATCAAACCAAATACATAACGAAAAGTACAATCGACTACCAAGGGAAGGAAGAATCCATGACACTTCTCTTTTCGACACAAAATGACAATTACGAAACTTTTTGTATCAAACCGACTGATTGATTTAAGCAACTTTTCGACAAAGGATTGTAAATGATGAACAACTACATAAAAACATTCACTAATCCTAATCTAAAGGAGGCTGATCTATGTGATGCAAGTAGGCTTCAGTAAGGAGGTATTGTTCATAAGAAACAAAACAACTAAACAAAGCTGAAAACGAGGTCAAAAACCCCCAATTTCTAGAATGGAAAAAGGTTCAGTCAGTCATCGCACCTGGGCTTCACAGAAACACGGATGCATCACACTTACTACACTCAGGAGGTGTGATGCATACTGGGTTACAGTGACATATAGTGTGATGGGCCAGGGAGCGCAACTGAAGTGGGTTTTGGCTCAGATATGCAGCTGTTTTCAATGAGTTAGGTTGAGCTATGATGAACATTAAAGAGAAAAGCATAGAGGGAGGTCTTGAGAGGTTACTGAGCTACCAAAAGGGCATCTATAATGCTTGTAAGTCAAATATTTAATTCATAAACTAAACCAGAGATTGACTGAAGCAACTTTCATCTACTATGCAATTGCAGAGCAAGAGCAGTTCGAAGGCTACCTGGCTGACTTCAGGCTCTGTCTATAGTTTATAAAATAAACAATAACAACAAAAAAACATCTGTTCTTCCCTAGCAGAGTCGCTAATTTGTTTTGGGGAAAATTAGTGTCTTGTCGAATGACTAGCCCTCTAGGTTTGGCAGCTACCCTAGAAACAACAACTTAAAGCAATTCAATGATTTCTTCTATGTGCAACAAATAAGAGAAAGATAAAGGAACCAACTTGGAAATCTTAACCCTTGTTTGATCTATCTCCCCCTTGATCGAGCTTGCAACTCCTCCCCGTACTTAACCCGCTTGGAGAGTACTTGCACAAGTACAACAACAAAGAACTGTCAAAGCATCTTGATCTACTACAACATAAACATTAAAGAATCATATATATAGTGAACAAATGATAGCATTCACAAATAATAACATTCACAATTGCACAATAATATGGAACAAAACTTGAAGAACTTTATTAAATAGAAGGGAGAATTACAACCCAGTTGTCTGATCCAACATCATCCTCCTAGCTTCAATCCCTCTTCACCTCATGAAATAGAAAGATCACACCAACAATACAATGCTCTTTCCTCAATTACAAACTATCGACACTTCCTTACAATTCACAATATTCCAGCCTCCGGATCTCTTAGATGAGGGATCCATTTATAGATGTGTGCAAGGGTGTGAGTCATCTCTGGGGTTTTGATTAGTGTCATTCCACTTGTTACAATTCGTTCCACTTGGAGGTTTCTTGGATCTCTTACTCATCCCTGGCGAATTCAGAGAGGCAAGTGTCATAGGAGAAGTTTCTAGAAGATTCCATGAGTAACCACCTAGCAAACTATCTCGGACATTTGTCCATCCTTGCCCATCTCACCCTATAGAAGGCCGAATCAGTATGCATCCGCCTGGGCAGTGTACCACTCAGTATGCATTGCACCTAGCCAGTGTAGCAGTTAGTATGGTTCAGTTTAGGCCATTTCTGGATGGTTTCTCAAGTGGAACTTTTGGGGAATGACATAATCAAATGACTATGTTCTTTTAGGGTATAAAACAACTCTTTTAGGGGTTGATGAGCCCTAGTTTATTGACATATAAGTTTGGGGTTGATGTGCCCAAATATTTCTATATCACCTCTTCTGAAACAACAGAGCCTCCCAAAATAGGGAACACAAAACAACAACAAACCACCATGTAGACTCCTCATAGAGGGCTACACCATACCAAAGACAGACAAAAGCAAAGGAGATTTTAATCCTTGGAAAGAGAAGAAAATTTACCCACTGAATTCTATAAATAAACACTAGGATAAAGAAACTCAACATCATTAAGCCCGTATAGCACCAATAATGAATCTAACAATAACCCAAATTACTATCTCAAATAATTGTTGCAAGGCTTGAGTCTGCAAATTTTCCATCCACTACATCATCAACCTGGTAATCATCTCCCAAACCAATATAGAAAAGCATGGAACTACAACCACTGTGATACCCTAACATCACGCCATATCCAATATGCCAATTCAGAATCAGGCATTCCCATCTCCAAACCCAAAGCTCTACTTGAAAAACATGACAAAGTTCCTTATCCCAACTCCAAAGAGGGAACGAAAATACCTGTTGATCCCTGAAATTACATCTCTCCTACACACCTTCCTAGACTTTTTCCCCTCACCGGTACCTCATAAGCTATCAAATATCATTGCATATTGATTCTAAAAGAGCATTTAAGTGGTTTTCTAACTATGTTTTTGTGTTTTCTATTTGACTTAGATTTTTCTCATTAGCTGTGGAATGCAGCCATTTTCTGTAGCTGATTCGACTTTCCGCAGCTGTTTTTGTTGATCTCTAGGTTACAGGTGTCATCAAGCAAAACGAGGCACGTGGGTAGTTTAGGAATGATCTGGACATGGATCAGGTCCTATTGGTTCAGCCAAATTCATAGAGGAAGGCCTTGGTCAAACGGTGGTCAAACGAAGAGTTCTACGGCAAACAGGTTTCCGTTTTCAAACACGTGAATGGTCCAAGACCATTCCTAGATCCATGGGCTCATTTTGACAGCTGTAGACTGCCTCCACGACGTAAATCCAACAACCACCTTTTGATAGATTGAATGATCTTGGCAACCATCATGCTAAGCTCACAGATGTTGTCTTTTACGTATCCTCTGTTGAAAGTGTTTCATAAGAAAATAGTTATGTAATTTCCCTTATAAATAACGTGTTTGCAAATGCATAGAGTTAGTTAGTTTTTTATGTTGTTTTGCTGTTAGTCTTTGTACTGTGCTGTGAACTGGTCCTGCGATTGTAACGAGAGGATTCTTCCTCTGTTTTGCAATATAACAAGACTTTGTTTTATATGATTGTGTGAACGTAATTCTATACTGATAGCATGTTGACCAGGGCCGTGCAGATGGCCCCTGCTGGCTGAGGTTTTGTTTCCTTATTTCTATAAAGTTTTTATGTGTTGTTTCCTTATTTCCATTGCACATATTTCATAGTTTGTTCACCTGTGTATATTTCATAAGTTAGTCATGATGTTAACATTTCATTCCTGTACATGATTTTTCAAGTATTGTATATTTTTGCTAACACTGATCAGTGTGTGTTTAAGGATAGGCTAGGCCCAGGCATTTTCATACAATTTTTACAATAACTAGTGACATGAGAGTAGCCTCTCTGCTGACTTTGCTTTTCTTAGCTTTTCAATTTCAGTTATGCTTTGATTTCAGTTTTATTTACTTGCTTTGTTACTTAGTTTAGATATCAAATTATTCATGTCATTGACGTTATCTCCAGAGCCATAGCTTAACCCCAAAAAGACTACTTGGCAAGCTATCAGACTATGAGTGATGTGATTTTTTTTTAGTTTTATTTTTCTGCAATTAGATATCAGGTTCTTCATGTTATTGACGTTATCTCCTAAGCAATAGCTTAACCCGAAAAGACTACTTGGCGAGCTATCAGACTATAAGTGAGGTGACTTGATTTTATTTTAATTTGCAAATAGGTAATCTAGATATCAATTCCTCATGTTATTGACGTGATCTCTAGAGCCATAGCTTAACCCCGAAAAGACTACTTGGCGAGCTATTGGACTATAAATGAAGTGAATTGATTTTACTTTTATTAGTTTGCAATTTTTTATTTGTTTGAGTGCAGTAGCTTAACTTATTTTTCTGTATTTAGATGAGCAGCAGAGATAGTGATTTCATGATCAGTAGTTCATCATTTGTTTGATTTGAATAGCAGCACATTTCCATTCTTGTTCAAGTACTAATTTCATTACTAGTATGTTTTGAGATCCTCTGAAGTGTTAAGCTCTGGAAATCATCATAAAGGACATAATTGCCTTAAAATCTATATCCATACTTGCCTTCTAAAGTATTATTAAAACTCGGGAATAGGATTTCCATTCACATTAGGAGATAAATGAAGATAAAACCCCCAAAACAAAATCAAAATTGAAAACAATAAAAAATAAGAAAGAGGTTGTCTTGCACATATAGTGCGCCACACTTCATCAGTTTACGACTCCCGAATTGATAATTAATGTAGCAATTTAGGACATACTAAATTGACTAAACAATACCAATTGCACTAGAGTATTTATACAGTAAGGTTTCATAGTCCCTGTCCATGAAATGACACAATTTACATCACATACCTCATGCTAGGGGAGGGCAAGCCACGCCACCCCCTATATTGTTGGAAATACTGACGGGGTGGGTGAATCAGTATTTCATAAATTTTAATACATAAGGATCACAGGGCATTACCCAATAATATTATATCAAGGAACACATAAGAATTATATTAACAATTTGTTTATGTTATAAGGGAAGCTATAAATTTTGGTTTACCAGGTACAACTGGAAGGACTACAACCCCAAGATAATTACCAGCGACTACTAAACGGAGCTACAACCTTAAGTTTACCTACATCCATTGAAAGGAGTTGACAAATTTTTGAAGTAAGCTACATCTTCCTTCCTTAGCACCATCCTGCCACCCTCAACAATAAAATATGGAACAATTGTCTTAAGCTCCCGTACCAGGGACAAAAAACCACTTCAATAATGTTCAATATTCTTCAACAAATCTCTCATGACACTTTCATTGGAACTATGTCATTGAACATTCACTGCTTGCATTCATTCACAATTATGTTGTCACTGCAACTCTTATACTTAACCTTCTTCCTCAAGCACAAAAGAGCGTGCCACTAGTTTTCCCTATGACAAACTTCTACTAGTTTCAAACTTGTTCTAGAGCTGCACAAGCTCATGCCCCTTAGGTCTACCTTTAGTCACAAATATCAAAAAACCTTTTAGTCATTCAATAATCTTTGGCAAACTTTTCCAAGTGTCATTGAATTGCCAATATTATTTATGTTACACTTAAGGTCTCCTAATTTGCCTTGTCCTATTTGCATACTATTGAGACTTTCATTCTAAATATGCAATATGTAAACACTGTCAAAAAACAATTTATATATTAAGATCATTAATAATGTACATGTTACACTTAAGATCTGGTAATTTGACTTGTCCTATTTGCATACTACTGAGACTTTCATTCTAAATATGCAATATGTAAATACAGTTAAAAACCACAGTTCATACCTTAATATTATTAATATAAGGTTTGGTTGGTGTATTAAAAGGGCAGACTGTTGTTGGTTGTTATGTTACATGGGGTCGTTGCATGGTGGCAGGCTGGCCCACGTGGCTGGTGCGGGTTCGATACCCACTGGTCCCACAATATTGTTCTGCATATATAGTTATGGCAGACAGGGGTGTGGGTCGGGTCCACTGGAGGTGGCCCACCCACCCCAACTATAATAAAATGTGTTACAACGAATGGTTGAGGGGAGGTCAGTGGGGGTCATGGCCCGTCGGCCCATAATTAAAATTTTGGTTTTTATAAATGTATGTTGGTCGTTGGGGGGGTGGCGAGGTTGGTCCTGCCACCCCATAA